>JANIJH010560641.1:0-14252 GCA_024520975.1 Erythroxylum areolatum
TTTCACGGGTAGTTAGGTTGTGGGTTGGTTACATAGATTGGGTCTTACGGGATAGATCAATCTTGTGTAATTTTTGTAAACTATAGTGAAAGTGATTAATCTGGGTGAGGGCCCCACAGACGTAGGCAAAGTGTGCCGAACTGCGTTACCAAATGTCAGTGTCTTCGTTATTTTACAGTTGTGATTTGTTATTCACTTGCGCGTAGAAAAATTTGTGGATAGCCTGCGAATTGATTAATGATTTAATTTTCTCACTTTTGTTATTCTTATCTCCGGTAATTCAAGCAAAACCTTGTGTTTCGTCTCGATACTTCATATGGAGAATCAATACACAGGTCCCTTTATGCTGATACAGTTGTCGAAGAGTTTAACTTAGTTATTCACTTCTTTTGGGTGACTTTGTTGGAAAATATTTGCTGAATGGGCAGGTGAATTTGGGCGTTGCAATAATTCCAATGTCACATCAGTTTGGTTAGAATGCATCAGTTGCTGGGCTGGTGCAATCTTCATTCTTTTTGGGGTATGCGTTGAGTCAATTGCCTGGAGGTTGGCTTGCTAAGACATTTGGTGGAAGGTCAGTCCTTGATGCTCATTGGTTATGACAGTGACTAGTTCCATAAGTTTAGGTTGCTGCAATTAATTAGTTAAATTGTTCATCACCTTAAGGTTGTCAATAATCAATATTGTCAATTCTGTTCTAAAAGGAACGGAAAAGATTTAAATTTGAAGTAACTGATCGCCTTCAACTATCTCTTATATCAGCTTCTTAAAGTCTCTTGTTTTGATCATATTGTTAAGCTGACATATAGTTTGAAGAATAGGTTCATCCTGTTTACAAAAACAAGTCAAATATACTTTCAATTTATGAAGAGAGGAAAAAAATGAAGAGTTGCTTTTTGTTTAACTAAACTCTTTCACTGAATTTGTAATTGTGGGATTTACATGCCATGTAGCTGAATCGCTCTTTCTTTGTAATTCGTTTGTCTTCTTTCGCAGAAAAGTTCTAGAGATGGGAGTATTGACTTGGTCATTGCTCACAGCGCTTGTTCCTTTTCTGGCTGGATTTATGCCTGGACTTATCTTGATGAGAATTCTGGTATGTATGGCATCTCCCAAACTCCTTTTCCTTAAGAGTTTCAGTGGCCTCACATACAGTCTGCCAAATTGTCAAACTATAGTAGTTGTATTTAAAGGCATATAACCATGTTTCTGTTATGAGCCACTACCCGTCTCTCTCTTTATCGCACACATACCAGAATATCATCTCTCTTTGAGTTTTTGTGCTATCTGAAGTGGTAATATGAGAAGTACTGAGCTGTTCTGTAATGTTCTGAATTTAGGTTGGAATTGGTGAAGGTGCCTCCCCATCAGCTGCAACTGACCTTATTGCCAGGCATGTATGATGTCTGGAGCTTTCTAAGCCATTCTTTAGTCACCCTGATTCGTGATCATTAGATATAGAGTGCAAGCATTTTAAATGTTATTAATTATGTTTGTAACCATATACAGTGCCAAAACTTCATTATCAGTACCTTTCATTTTGTCTTTTGATTTAGAGTATGTTAAAAAGGCTAATCTTACTGAAAGATTATGAGGTTTTCTTGGAGACAGTGGACATGCATTCATTTCAGTATAGTGCGTGACCAAAAATGTCAAAAAAATTAGGGAATGAGTATTTGTTTAACATGCTAAATCTAAGGGACTTCACTTTTGCTGTGTAGATGATCAGGATTAATAGCTTGACTGATGTACAGCTTAAAACAAAAACTCTCTTATGCATTGTAACTTGCTCAATTGAATTTTATGAATTGATGTTTTTAAGGCTGCTTGTTATCGTACTTGTACTGCTAATTTTCCATTCGAGATGCAGAGCTATCAGATTCTTTATCCCCCTTCTGAATGCTATTGATCACAACTTGACGCAGGTCAATACCTTTAGAAGAATGTTCAAGGGCTGTAGCATTTGTCTTTGGTGGACATAGTTTTGGAAGTGTTAACAGTGTATGTTTCAGCAGGTGTATGATAAAATATTTTCTGGGAGTATTAAATGAATATCAAATCTATCACTTCTGCATGATTTTTTAATGGTGCTTTCGTCTTTATTCCAACAGAAACATTCAATAGCTGTTAGAGTCTCTGTAGGAAATTGTTTGTTTATTGGGTTTTAATCACAAATCTCGTTATTCTAATCAATAACGTGTAGGCTTAGAGACAATGTTGGAAGAAAAAGAAAAAATGCAGGCTTCTTTTAGCTCTGCCACTCATTCAGAATTTGGGTTGGGAACCTCTGTTCCACATATTTGGGCTTCTTGGCTAATACAGTTCTTACAAGAGAGCCAACCCCAAAAATTAGCTTAAAGGGTGGAAGAGCTCATAAGCCTATAAACCCCACATCAGCTTCTCTTATTACTGATGTGGGACAATTAAACCGTAACATTCCACTACGCTTTGCAGCCTAGGCACCTGCTGGCTGTGCGCTAGACCTATTCTAGCATTGAACGAACACTATCATACTGACGTCACCATCTACGCACTCGTGAGCTGGCTGCGTGCTAAACCTTTTCTAGGCTCGGGCGAACACTGCAATACCGACACCAACATCTGTGAGTGTGGCATGAGGACTTGAAGGAATGGTGTTAGCTCTGATACCAATTGATATTGGTCCTATGAAAGAGCCAACCCCATAAAGGATCGGAGAACTCATAAGTCTATAAACCCCACATCAGCCTCTCTTATTGCCGATGTGGGACAATTAGATCGTAATGTTTATTGAGGACTAATTGACTCTTTTGTCCCTTTCACTGTAACTAATCGCTGCTAACCTCTAACGACTTTTGTACAGCCATAACAAATTCTTGTTACGTAACCTTCTACTCTCTGTATTTATAACCCTTTGTACAGTCTGTAAGAAATAAGAGAAAAGTTAACATTCATATTCTATCGTGTCAGTGTTGCTTCTCTACATGGTATCAGAGCAAATCAAAGCCTAACGGCGGACTCTCTTTTTCTCTCATGTGCTTTCTTCCTTGACTGTCTAAGTTTTTCTCTGCCCCCTCCATATACACGTTATGACTACTCCTAACGACAATTCAGGCACTACCAGTCCTGCAAACACAATACCCTTCAACAACTCTTCTCTGGTTGTTTTAAATACTGCTTCCATTAAATTAAATGGAACCAACTTTTCGGCCTGGCGGGTGCAGAGGACGACACTCCTCATTGGCTACGGCTTACAAGGATACACGGATGGTTCTTTCCCGTGTCCTTCGATTACTGATCCTGGCTATCCACACTAGATTAGACAGGATCAATTGCTGATTGCTGCTATTATTTCTTCAGTTGCTGATAATATTGTTGCCTTACTTGGTTCAGTCACTTCGTCTAAACAAGCATGGGAGGTGCTGGGCAGAACCTATGCCAGTAGTTCTCGCTCCAAAATTTTCTCCTTAAAAGAACGCCTTTCCTGCCTTGAAAAGGGAGACCAAACTGTTGCTGTTTATCTACGGCAACTCAAAAATATTGCTGATGAATTGGCTATTATAGGCTGTCCGATGGATGACACTGATCTTGTTATCCATGTTTTAAATGGCATTGGTTCTGATTTTAAGGAGATTGCGGCTGCCATTCGAGCGCGTGACACTTCGGTCTCGTTTGAAGAACTTCATGAAAAGCTCCTTGACCATGAAACTTACCTAACACGGATGAGTCGCACTACTTGTCCTCCTACTACTGCGATAGTTAGGTATAAGTCAAACTGGAATCCACATCGCCGGCGTTCTCTGCCACAGGGATCTCCACCTCGTTCCTCTTCACAGCACCGACGGAGGACAGGTACCTCTGGTTTTACCTCTGCATCTGATGGTACTGTGTCGCCAGTCAAATCTCGTGGTGGTGGAACTGGTTTCTCTTTCATCATCTGTCAATATTGTGAGAAGCCGGGTCACACAGCTTGCCACTATTTCAAACTTCATGGCCGACCTACCACCAAACAGCCTTCCGCCTATCACTCACATAAACCCATGGACCCATCTTCAGAGAAGTGGATTGTTGATTCCGGCGCTTCTCACCACATCACTAGCAATCTTCATAATCTGTCTCTTGCCACTCCTTATGAAGGTTCTGATCATCTGGTAGTTGGTAATGGCATTGAATTACCAATTACTAACACAGGTACCGCCATTGTTTCTACTTTGGCTCAACCTTTATCCTTATCGGATGTTCTTCATGTTCCCTCTCTTAAACATAATTTGCTTTCTGTTTCTAAACTTTGTGCCACTAATAATGTCTTTGTTGAATTTTTCTCCTCCCATTTTCAGGTCAAGGATGTCAACACCAAGGTGGTACTGAGGCAGGGTCATTGTGTTGATGATTTATATTACACTTGTTTTCCGAAGAAGAAGCTTCTTCCTGCCTATGTCACTACCCATGCTTCTTTTTGAGACTGGCATCATCTTTTAGGCCATCCGTCTGCATCAGTCCTTCAACATATCAACAAATGTTTTTCTCTTAATATCCGTAATTGTTCTCCTTGTGTCTTGTGCATGTGCCAAGAGCCACAAATTGGCTTTCTCTAACAATCATCTGTCTACTACTCGTCCCTTGCAGTTGATATTTAGTGATGTTTGGGGTCCGGCTCCCGTTCCATCAATTGATGGTTTTCGTTATTATGTTGTTTTTATTGATCATTATTCCAAGTACATTTGGTTGTACCCCATTCAATGTAAATCTGACGTTCTTTCTATTTTTACACGATTTAAAGCTCTTGTTGAAAATTTCTTTAACACTAAAATCCAATATGTTTACAGTGATAATGGTGGTGAATATGTTGCTCTTAAGAAATTTTTGGGTCATCATGGCATAACCCACTTTACCAATCCTCCTCATACACCTGAGCTAAATGGTACAGCTGAAAGGCGTCACTGGCATATTGTCGAAACTAGTCGGGCACTTCTTCATAAATCAAAATTCCCATCATCCTTCTGGTCTCATGCTTTTCTCACAGTTGTATATCTGATTAACAGATTACCCACGCCAGTTCTATAGATGATTTCTCCTTATGAAATACTACATAAATCACCCCCCAATTATCATCATCTTCATGCTTTTGGCTGCCTCTTTTTTCCTTGGCTTCGGTCGTATACTCACCACAAATTACAACAGTGTTCTACACCTTGCATTTTTTTGGGATATTCCTCTTCTCAATATGCTTATCTCTGTCATGACCCTACCACTCACAAAACTTACACCTCTAGGCATGTCAAGTTCTATGATAATTCTTTTCCTTATGATGGCCTTTGTCGGGTTCCTCATCTACCCACCTCCCCTAATGATTCATTCCTCACCTCTCATCATTCAACCTTCCCATTGCTCGACTTGTGTCTGCCTCCTTCGGAATCATCAGTCCCTTTAAACCCGAGTATCTCCTAAAATACTCTGCCTCACACTCTCTTACCATTAGCTTCCAAACCAGTCGAGCCTCAACCCCTACCGCATGCTTCTTCGGACAAGGACTGTAATCTGACTCATTATGACACGGACGATGTTGCATCAGCGCCCTCCTTGCCTACTGACGCCTTGCCTGATTCCCCTGTCGTATCTCCAGTCTCTGATTATCATGAGCCACCCACTTCAACTGTTACTGCCACCACCAACACCCACCCTATGCAGACCAGGGCCAAGAACAATATTCACAAACCCAAACGGTTCTTTCAGGTGAGTAAACATCCTCTTCCCGATACTCTTAAACCAACATGTATTACGCAGGCAATGAAAGATGTTTTATGGCGAACCTCAATGAATGAGGAGTTTGATGCTCTCATCAATAATCATACATGGGATCTAGTGCTAGCGCCTCCGGGTTGCAACATTGTTGGCAGCAAATGGCTGTATAGGATCAAGCGGCATCCAGATGGTTCGGTGGCACGCTATAAATCGCGGCTAGTTGCAAAAGGTTTACCCAAACCCCAGGGTGTGACTTTCACGAAACGTTTGCTCCGGTTCTCAAACCTCAAACACTTAAGATCATTTTTACAATTGCTCTTGCTCACAGTTGGTCCATCCAGCAAATGGATGTGAACAATGCCTTCTTACAGGGTGCCTTAACCGAGGATGTTTACATGCAACAGTCCCCAGAGTTTGTTCATCCTGATCATCCCAACTTTGTGTGTAAGTTACGGAAAGCTATTTATGGACTTCGACAGGCTCCCCGTGCTTGGTATGATGCCTTGAAGAATTTCATTCTCTCATTTGGCTTTCATCAATGTCTTAGTGATCCATCCTTATTTATTTATAATGCCCATGGTGTTGTCGCCTATTTTTTGGTCTATGTGGATGATCTTCTCCTCACCGGAAACTCCTCTCTGTTCTTAACAAAATTTATTTCGGCATTGTCACTGAAGTTCTCGCTCAAACAACTGGGATTTTCATCTTATTTTTTGGGCATCGAAATCATTCCTACTACCACGAGCTTGTTTCTTTCTCAGCATAAATACATCAGGGATATTCTGAATCGCTTTGGTATGGCCGACGCCAAACCAACCTCTAAACCCTTATGCCTCGCCACGCCACTACGTCTTGACGACGGCACTGCAGCCGCTGATATCTCGCTTTATAAAAGAATGTTTGGTTCTCTTCAGTACTTAGCTCACACGAGACCTGATGTTCTTTTCTCGGTGAATAAAGTTGCTCAATTCATGCATGCGCCCAGCGTCACTCACTTGCAGCAAGTCAAACGAATTTATCGATATATCAAAGGTACGATCCAGTTTGGTTTACAACTTAATAAACCGAAACAAATGGCTCTTCAAGTCTTTGGCACACTTTCGTCTCCCCTTCACGAGTACAGTGATGCCAACTGGGCTGCCAATAGTGATGACAAAACTTCTACTTCAGCCTACCTTGTATACTTTTGCGGCAATCCTGTCTCTTGGCACTCCAAACGTCAATGCACAGTTGCGCGTTCCTCCACTAAAGCGGAGTACCGCTCCCTTGCAACAACGGTGGCTGAGCTTCAATGGTTGCAACACCTCTTATCTGAACTCCATCTTCCTTTTAAAGAATTACCGGTTCTCTTCTGTGACAACCTTGGAGTGACGTACTTATGCAAAAATCCAGTCTTTCACACTCGAATGAAGCATATTGCCTTGGACTATCACTTTGTGAGACAACTTGTCCAAGCTGGAAAATTAGCAGTAACCCACATCTTAACTCATGATCAGATCGCTGATGCACTCACCAAGCCTCTGCCGTCTCGACGACACGCCATACTTAGACCCAAGATGCATGTCCTCGATGGGGACATGCTCTTGCGAGGGCTTATTAAGGACTAATTGTCTCTTTTGTCCCTTTCACTGCAACTAACCGCTGCTAACCTCTAACATCTTCTGTACAGCCATAACAAATTCTTGTTACGTAACCTTCTACTCTCTGTATTTATAACCCTTTGTATAGTCTGTATGGAATAAGAGAAAAGGTTACAAATTCATATTCTATCGTGTCAGTATTGCTTCTCTATAGGCCGAAGCAGAAAGGAGCAAACACGAGGCCCGCGGGCAAAACACGGCGGCGAGACAGGCGGCGAGACAGGCGGCTTCCATACCTGGGAGCCACGGGCACTACACCACCAATGGAACAGGTGAATATGGGACGACTGGTAAAGAGAGCCATACCCACTCGACAAGTGGGGCTCCGGGCTATCCAATGGGTACCCAACAAATGCCGGCCATGCCTGGTCATGGCACTGGGCAGCCTTATGGAGCAACTGTGGATGAGGGTGTGGTCGGTGTGCAGCCGATGGGGATGCCCAGTGAGACAACGGGCCATAATACCCATGTGGAGGGGTCTAGGTTTAGACTCGATACGACCACGCCAAGACCATGTCATGGGGCTCTGACCCATGGGAGTGGGTTTGGCATCGGTGGGGGATACTAGTTAATGAAAACATAATCTGTTTTCTTTTTCTCGTTTTTTGTCACACTTTGTAGTACCCAGTCAATCTGATGTTTTCTTATGACGCACATGTTGGATTTAAATAAAGACAGAAGTCATTTGCCCTTGAAGTAGCGGGTACTGTTCTTTTCTTGAAAATTTGTAGTAGTTGGTAATGATAAGTATCGTATTGATATTTGTATCAGATTTGCTTCGATACTTAATCAAATTATAATAAGTCAAGTCTAAAATGATAACAATTTATAGTTTAATAATTATATTAAAATATTAAATAATAAAATAATAAAATTTTATGTTTATAAATATTGCAATAGAAGTTCCGCTTTATTTTTTGTTCTTACTTAGTACAAATTTTTATTAAGGAATTTTATTATCATCATTATTTAACTTTATTGCATTATATCATATCTTAATATATTTTATTTAAGATTATTTTATTTTTATTTAAGACTATTTTTATGATTAAGATAAATTGCATTTACCAAATTATTTATTTTATCAGGAAATTTTAGTAAATTTATAAAATTGAATTATTAAGATTTAAATGTATTTTAATTTCTTTTATATTCTACATTGAAACATGATTTAAATTGCCAAAAATATCTCATAAAATTGGTTTCCTACTAATGATTTACAAACTAACTCATATGACAAGTAATATTGGGATCAAAATTTATAATCTTTAAGAATAAAGTAACATATTGAGGTATAACTCATTTATGACTTATAAATATTTGCCTAACTCTTTTTTTATATTAAAATGATAAGAAATAGATGACACGATTACATTAAAATGATAAGAAACTAGTTGCAAATTTTATGATAGATGACACGATTAAAGATGAACTATTTCATTAATGATAGGAAAATATTTATTTTATATATTTTTTAACATTAAGTTAATGTAATGTTTAGCACAAAGAACCTAACAAAGGAATTAATGATAGGAAAATATTTAACATCTTTTATATTTTTTAACATTAAGTTCATACATTGTGTAACACAAAGAACTTAACAAAGGAATTAAACTTTGTTATTTTCTCATAATATTATTCGTTAGTAGTGAACTGATTAATATTTTATAGCTAACAAAGGAATTAAACTTTGTTATCTTCTCATAATATTATTCGTTAGTAGTGAACTGATTAATATTTTCTAGTCAACTTCATTTACAATTTCGTCAAATATTTAAAACAAAGTATCATTGAAGTCTTCAATCCACTTTAAAAACATTATCTCTTTTGTATAATAAATCAAAAAATTAATAATAGGCTCCTATCTTATACTTGTCTAATCATTACATATAATTAAACAGTCATAAATAGTCCATCATTCTTTTTTCATCCAATTAATTGTTTATTTGATTAGAAGTTTATTTCTGTAATCATCAATTGAATAAGCTTTATATGCGAGACCATAAAGGACAATATCATCCACTATAGGCTCATAATAATAAGACTAGATATAATGATATAACTAAATTATACCATCATCTAGTCATTGTTATGCCCACATTATGAGTTGCTTCTTTTAATTTTAAGACATTATGGATTGAAAGTTGAGCTCCAAGAATTATTAATGGTGCAAAAAATTTAATCACTTATCTTATTCTTTTTATCATCTCATATGTAATATTCTTTTCTTATTGGGTAATAATAACACCTTAAACATCCCCACTATCATCTTCACCCATTGCAGAAGGAATTTTCACTACTAATTTTGCACTTCAGTTTTGCCTGACATCTTTCTCATATTAATACTCTTCAAGCAAAGTTTTCATTTGACATTTCATATTAAGGCTCACTTTATTACAAGATTTTACATCACCTTTAATCTCAGCGAAATACTTTTATAATCTAGTGATTTTCTCACCTTTTAAATGTTTATTAAAGTATAAAGAAATAGTACGATTATTCATTCCAAGAATTTATCTAGTATAAGTTTAAGCTAGATCATCGAATCTTCCTGAAATGACTAAATTATCAGAAGTATTTGAACTTTCCTTCATTTATTTGTAAAATAAATTGACATATGTCAAAATTAAATTAATAACTTTTTATCAAAATAAAGCTTGTTAAACTCAAAATAAACATAGAAGCATATTTTAGATTCTAAAAACATACACGCAACTTGAACTCTAAAAATATACATACATCTTATATTCAAAATCAATAGTCTAAGAATATTTATTACCAACTCCTAGTGACATTTAATCATATGAGATGGACATTTAAGTAAATTTCATGAACTTATATAAATGAATCCTTAAGAAAATTTGAGACAAGATATTTTATACAAAAAAATCTAAAAGTTGTTAGTACAATACCATATATATATGAATACAAGTACAATAATAACATACATCATTTCTTGTATCTTACATTTTTTTGGCAGTAAATAATTGCACATTACAAAAAATGACTTTATTGTAAAAACTAAAAACATCATTATCTCATAATTACAATCTATATGAAAGTAAATCATATTTTACAATTAATTCCATAATGATATCAAATAATCAAATCTCAACTATTATAAATTCTAGAATGATATAATTCTCTCAAATCTTAATCAGTAATTTATTTTAGAATGATAAATTTATCTCAAATTTCATCCAACAATTTATTCCATAATCATAAAATCATTACAAATCCAAACTATAATTTAAAGTCTGTTTTGATTGCTTATAATCATAAAGTTATTCCAAAACCAGAATCTAAACTATAATTTAAAACTTATTTTTGTTACCTTAAACAAAATTAAGACACTATTAATTAGTAATTGTTAAACACAACACAATCTGTAAATTAAACCAAATTCAACCTAATCATGAATCAAGCCAAAGCCACAATTGTGACAACATAATCCACAATTTGATTCTGCCAAACAAATTCATTATAATTGAGTAATTGTCTAAATTTTAACACATGTAATTGACATTTGACACAAGTCACACAAAACAAGTTTAAATTTAAAACAACCTAAAACTAATAAGCTGAAAGGCAGTAGCGGAGTGGAGCACGACATATCTTCAAGACTTGGATAAATGAGGTGATCAGGAGAGGAGAGAAATTCTGGCGCGAGCTGACTATTGGATTGGCAGTGCCTGGATGCTAGATAGCAAGAGAGAGTGGTGTGGCAAGTAGGTGTGGCAGCGCAGCGACGGAGCAGTGATGGGTGTTGACGTTGCAACTAGCGACTATAGGAGTTAGTGGACTGGTGATGACAAGGTGGGCTGGTGGTGACGATGGGGAACTAAAGGTGACGTGGCTAAAGGCAGAAGGTAGAAGTAGAACAACGAGAGAGTGGCAACAGAAGCAAAAAAATGTTCAGATGGGGAGCGGGGAGGCAGAGGTAGGCAATTTTAGGGTTACAAATTTCATATTTTACAAAATCTACTGGTAAATACCTGATATTTGCAATTTTGGTTAGTACTGGCTGATACCCTAACCTAGCATAGTATCTATAGGTTTCGTATCTTTTTTAGCCAATACGATATGAAACCTTAAACATTGGTAATGGGAGAAAAATCTTAATGAAACATTTTCTATTTATTTTTCTACTAGACTCTTTCTCTGTATGTTCACCTTAAGTCCTCCCCTAAGATTTCAATAGGTTTTGTGCCAAAGATTGTGGACATTTGTTCATATTATAGCCCTATTGGACTTTTGATTTCTCATAAGCAACAAATATCTCTAACCATTAGAAAATAGAAACAGGCTGAAAAAGAAGAAGATAGAGTACAACATTTCGTGTATTAACTCTATTATGTTAGTTTCGGGATGCAAAATAACAATACTATGCTGGGTTTCGTTTCTCACTGTCGTTGTTGCTTCTTTATTTTTCTCTTTTGATTGATTTGAATTTATATTTCGAATGCATTTATTTTCCCATCTTCTACACATTTATTTTCATGTTTTCCATTAGGCCTTTAATTTTTAGAACACGATAGAGATCTTGTGGTTTCAGTTATATATATTTGGTTTTTCTATGCATTTACTAATTTCGTGTTTTCTATTAGGCCCTTTAATTTTAAAAAGGTGACATAAAATATGTGATTTACTTTCACATTTTTTATTAGGCCTTTAATTTTGAGAAAGGTGATTAAAATTTTGTGATTTCACTTTTATATAAGTTGTATGATCTGTTATTCAGTACAATTATATTATATTATTGTCTAACATCATATTTTTCTCTGTTCTTAAATAATTTTAACATTCACATTTAGAGGGTAATAAATTGCTTTTTTATCAACTTTGAAACACTTGATTATTCTAATTTAAAATTTTAATATTTTTAACCGTTAATATTGCAAGTTAGAATTTGTAGTTCCAAAATAAAAAATTAAACTTATTAAATCTTGTCTTAGCTTTTCTTTATATTATCAAATTATATGAAGGCATGAGCACCATTCAACTAATTTGTAAGACTATGCAAATTAAAAAAAAAAAAGGTTGCATGAATTATAAATTGAAAATGAAAGTTGCCTGTTTTTAAATATAAATTGAAATGAAAAAAGTTATGTGTTACTTGACGAAGAGAGAGATTTATAAAAGTAGAAAGATACACGATTATTTCAATTCATTAACAAAATGCATTTTAAAAATTTTATTCTCTGCCTAATTCAAATTTAATTTGGTTTTAATATATTAAACCTATCTCTTGTGCTTTTGGAAGATTAATCATAAGAGAATTTGTGTATTATTGATCTATATGCTATATATATACATGAATATAGAGTTACAAGTTCTAGTATAAACTAAAAGGAATCAATAGGTATTATATATAAAGTTACAATTTCAAGAATAAAGGACATTAAGAGTAAATTTATAGTTTCTTAATCTACAATCAATATTTTGCATAGTATTAAATTGTTGATAAATAATATGCAAAACATTATAGTTGACTCCTTTTTAAATTCAAGATAGTGCAAATGATGTTAATTGGAATTTGTGAACTAGCTTATTAACCGAATTGGTAGTTGAGTTTTTGTGAAGATATTAGTTGTCAATGTAGAAATAAGAGAGATAGTCTCTGGTTGGACATGATGACAAATATTCTAAATATGTTTTATGCATTCGTGATATACTATCATTATGAGCAATTTGAATGGCATTACGATTATCATAATAAGTAATAGGAAGTTATCATAATAAGTATTTAATGAATGTTCTATACTCATATTTTGTAATAGCTCACATAATCATATGAGTTCAAAAGTATTGTTAGCATAGGCTCAATATTTCTCTTCATTTGTTTATTTTTATTTATTTATGAGAAAAATGAATTGCCAAAAAAAGAAAATTTAATTATAGAATGTAGATAAGTAGGATTTCTAGCCTAATTAGCATTAATGTATATGTAAAATCTTAAAAATGAGGGTAATGAAAATTTGGTATCACGAAATAGGGTACTTTTAACATAGTATAAAACACAAAGCAACGCAAATAATGAGTGGTGCGAAGAGCTGTCATAAATTGACTCACAATGTGAACTGCATAAGTTAGGTTAAGACAAATAATTGTAAGATATATAAAACTCTCCACTAGTCTGTAATATAATGTAGAATCAACTAGAGGTTTGTTATATGTTGGTGTAAGATGAATATTGTCATCAATAGAAGTGAAAGTAGTTTTATTGTTACTTATATTTGTACGATATATGATTTAGTAGAATACTTCTTTTGATCTAGATCATTATAATCTAACGAAATATGTTAGATGTCCTAAATCTTTCATCTCAAATTGTTGGTTAGGAAACTATTTCAATTCTGTAATGTCACCCAGGTTATTCTTAATAATGATCATTTCATCCACATAGAGCAACAAGAGTATAACCATTATTTATGTAATGAACAAACAAGGTGATGAAGCGTTGTACCATATTGGGATAATACATTAAGAATTAAATTATACTTATATTTTATGCCACTATTAGTCCAAAAGACATTGATTGTTTTAAAGAATTAGATTTTGGCTACTTGAGCAAATTGAGCATATATATTATGTAAATAAGATTTTTTATAGTGAATAAATTTACATATATCAAGAGAAATCATCCACAAAGACTACAAATTATTTTGAATTTTAAAAGCAATAAAAGCATTAAAAATATAATTTTGAGAGGAAGTCTTAGAGAGAGAAGCTCTTATTTCTCTTTATACAATTTTCACATTGCATGGTCTTTATGGTTCTTCTTTGCTTCTTGTTGGCTCTCCTCGACCCTTCATAGTTCACTAATTTCTTTACTAGCTCATTCACCTTGTCTAGTTTAGGCCTTTCTCCATCCCTCCCTCCTTCCCTTTT
>JANIJH010560835.1:0-14233 GCA_024520975.1 Erythroxylum areolatum
TGCTAATAGGTTATATGCTAACATTAAAAGATAACCATTAAACCATTTAATGGTAAGTTCATAACTCTATTTAATGATGATAAACCATAATAAAGACCATCTTTTTTTAGCATTTGAATGTTCAATGTGCAGCTGCACATTGAACCCTACTAAAACCAAAATTGCTACTCCTTTCTTTTAAAAAAATTTGTTTTTAATATAATTAATTTAATCAATTACATTAAACCAAAGTCTAGCCCATTTCTAAATGAACATTTGGGCTTTTAATTAACCGTTAATTAGTGTAAGCCCAACATTTAATTATGAACTTCTAAAGCCTCCATTTATATTTCTTACTTAGCTTGATAACCTTCCTTGAAACCAAGTGGGGAATCTTATTCGACTTTGATAAGTCAAGCTCTAATAAGCTTAGAATTAATTTAATCTCATTAGAATTAATTCTATCTTATTAACTAAATGTCATTCCACTAAAGATAATTAGTTGAACTCTTGAATTATTAAATATTATTAGAACACATATTTTATGTCCAATTGCAAACCCTATTTAGAACCTTATTATAGTCATCCACACAATAAAGGGTAAAATTACCGTTTTGCCCTTATATTGGTTTTTCCTTCCAAATCTCCCGTTTTACTTTATATGATGATTAACACACAAAATCTCATCTTAGTATTAAGACTTGATGGGTAGCTAGTCCATCAAACTACTAGCGCCAGTTTAAAATCCAAATCTCCTTAAAACATCTAGAAGTGATGATAGCATTATAAACTTTTTATCTAAGTGAATGTTCCCTGATACTTGTTTCAATTGATAATTCCAACATACAAACACTATATTAATACTCTGTAAAAATCAATTCCAATCATATCAACAATTATAATGAAACATATACGAGTTCACCACTCATCAAGATTGTGGTCCATAATAAGAGAATGCTTAATTTGTATGTTTTAAGATTAAAGTAACAGCCCATTTTATTCTTAAAAACGTACTTGATTCCAGATTCATTTAATAGTGCCATTATCGATAGTTGACTACTATCATGATATGAAGCTCATCATTCCCTTTAAGTAAACTCCTTACTTATATGGAGATAAATTGCAACACTACAGTCTAAACCATAATCAAGCGACCAACTTGATTATTCAACTATGGATCCATTAATTTAGATTCTTATAACATACATGTTTCTCATACATCTCTATGTATATGTATATTACTTACACAAGAATTTTGACACCTTATGACTAGATATATAATGCTCACACAAATAAAACCAAACTATTTTGTTTTATTAATAATAAATATTTTCATTACAAAACTGTAACTGAAAAAGATAAAGTTACATGTAAATACACTTGCTTTCCAGGGTACTATATTTACACAACTCCAACATATTTCCTTATAAACATTTATGTATATAAAATATGCACAATGCATGTTCAATGACAATCTCGGGTATCTTATTGTAATAAACAATTTACATTCCAAGAACCAAGTTATAGGCATGAAATTATCATGCACGCCTATGCATAGAAACCAAAGAAACTCACGACCGTGCAACATAAACTTACAGTTATACAGTCGAAAAAAAATCAATCACAGGTGTGAGAACTTAACTCACCCCCATGCATGTCGAAATTAAAACAATACACGGGTGTGAGATCTTAACTCACGGCTGTGCATACCAAATGACAACTTCAAATTTTCTAACAACATGATATTAGGTTAACTTGCATCATCATTCTGATAAGGTAAATGACACAATTAAGCAACAATTTCTTCTAGAAACTTGTTCTCCAATGGCTTAAGTTTCTAATGACACCAAGATCATACAATTTAGTTTAAAAATCTGAAAGTTATACTCCAATTATTTCGAACTGTTCATAAACTCAAACTGCATTATGTAATCAACTTCAAGTCATATTTTGACTTTCTTAGAGATAGAATTAAAATTTGATCTCTTCAGAAAATTTGTAGCCACATATCTCTTGTTGAATTTAAATGAAAAATCGTTCCATTTAGATACCCAATGATCAAAATATAATCAAAATACCGAAGAATGTTTAGTGACATGATCTCAGTTTTCATATTCCAATACTCCTCAACATGTTCATCTTAAATTCAACAATCAATCCATCTCAGATGATTATAATTTTTGGTGGAAATGAGGAACAATTTTTTCGAAGCTAGTGGTTTGAGAATCAAGTCATTTGGACATCAGGTGAAGAAGTTATAACAAAAATACCGAAGGATGTTCAAAAACAAACTTTCTCCAAAAACGTTGATAGTCACGATCGTGCACCTGCACGATCGTCATATGCCTTCTACACCTACAAAGTTGCGATCGTGCATAAGCACGATCGTGATCCACAATCTTCAATAATGAAGTCACGATCGTGCTCCTTCTCTTCTTCATCATATATTTTCTTCTTCTCCTTCCATTTTTTTTCATTCTTTTCTAGAATACTCACTTATAAATCATCTATACTACATTTCTAACTCAAATACAATTTCTAAACAAATCAGATTCAAGTTTATCCTTTAACCATAACAAATCCAAAACTTCACTTCCTCTCTCTCTACTGTAATTTTCTAGATTTTATTCTTCTCTTTAATCTTCTTCAATTAACACAAATGACACTTAAACTAATCCTACTAACTTCATTTTAGATCAACAACACAAAACAAATCAAACATCCAAGGTTTACACTTAAACATAAAAATCCGATTCTTATACTTGCAATTTCCAGTTTTCTACATTTTATTTTCTCTCTCTACTTTCATCTAATACTTTTTTTTCATTTCTACTCTTTCATTTCATCAAAACAACTTATCAATTCATCAACTCTATATCACGACTTCACCACCTCTTCATTTAAATTCATTAACCTCATTTAAATCCATCTTCACAAATTCATGCATGAACAGTAAAATCACTATATTTGGATTTCTCTAAACCAAAACAGAGCATATATTTCTACATCAACTTTCCAACACTTTTACATATCCATTTTAATTTAACAACAGAACCTATTTAACAAATCTTTCACTTATGATCTCATTCATTAATCACCGAAAATGCACTTCTCTAACAGCTCATGATAAATTCATATGCAGAATCAACAACAACAAATCATCATCAAAGTCACTTACTTGATTCAATAATAGTTCCAACGATAAGAGTGAATCAATTTCATAAAAAAGGCTATTTAGTGATGAAAAACAGGGGAGAGAATTTTGATGTGTTTCAGTGAAGAATAAAAGCTATAGTAAACTTTTCCTAACAAAAACATCACATTATGTGTATTCTTTGCATGTCTTTCATGTGTCACTATTCACATGAGCCATTTTCACAATTTAACTGTTTATATTTCCTAGTCCAAAAATATCCCAAATTTTTAAAAATTCCTTAAAATTCACCAAAAATTTTGAAATAACCATAATATGCTCCAAATAAATTTTCACCATAAATAAAACACAATTCACATTTTAATCGAATTAATAACTCAATTATACCCGAAAAAGGTCAATGAATGCATGTACAATCATATTCATATACAATAAGGAAAATTATCATATATGTTCAAAAATGTGCAAAGCATGATATGCAATTTCTAATTTCTCATAATTCATTATTCTAGCCTTAACATAGGTAACGGGATGTTACATAAACCTTTACTTATTAGATCCCTATACTTCATAACGTAGCTAAGTTATCTCAAAAGGTATTTTGTAACTATTGTAAAAAGAGTGATCATCATATTTTTCAATGCAAAGAAGACCTAAACAAACTTCTAAATACTAAGTCCTCTTAGACTCAACATACTGTTAGTGTAGTTGCCATCAAAGGGTTAAATAAAGAGTATATAATTATTGAATAGAGAGTACAACTCTCAAATTTCTGCTTGAAAGGTTAGTATTGTTTCCTCTTCTTTTATATTCCTTACATAAGGTACTTTGACTTTAAGATGCTTTAATTCTACTTGTTGTAATCACAAGACCTCTAAGTCCTCTATTTGATTGATCAATCACTTCTTTTCTTTCACATGTTATTTATATCCTTGAAAAATATAATAAGCATGTTTAAAGCATTGGAATGTCCAAGAGCCTTAGTTATCCTTATCTAATACTTTTCTTATTCCTAAACTTTCCTTAGATCTCATCTCTATTAATCAATTATATAAGCTTAATGTTAACTTACTTTTTACTGGTCATGGTTGTATTAGCAAGATCAACAAACAAACGAGGTATTTTAGGATTGGGCATAAGGTTAAAGCATTATTTAAATTTTATTCTTTTCACCTTTTATCCAAACTCATTGATGGTGTTATTACATCTTGTCTTTGTCACCCTCTTCTTGGTCATCTCTCTAATATTAAACTAGGATCTTTAGTTTCTAATGGCTCTTTGGGTTAGGTCAAGTATGAAAACTTTGATGATGTTTCTTGTCAACTTTCCAAAATCCATACATTTCCTTGTTTTAATAGGGACTATTTCTTTAGCACATTTTATTTTAATTCATTTTAATATTTGGTGACTTATTCCTAGTGACAATTTGAGTAGTTTATGATAGTATGTGATTTTTTGGTGATTTTTCTATATGTATATAAATTTATCTCCTACATATGTTTGAACTATTTATATTTATTCTTACTTTGCAAATATGATTTAGACTTAATTTTCTCGCAAAATAAAAATATTTCTCATTAATAATTCCATAAAATCTAATAATAAATCCATCACCTATGTCACTGATCAATAATGAATTCTCATTCAAAGATCTTATTGAAGTACCTCTTAATATAATAGTTAGAAAAAAAAAAAGAAATTATAGACATTTTGGATACTATCTAAGCTCTTCTCATTAGTACTTTTGTCTGGAAACCTTTTTTGGAAAAAAAATATACTCTTATTGCTATCTATACAATAAATTGTATCCTCACTTATGTCATAGGTAATAGATCGTGTTTTGGACTACCAAACTCTTAAAATCCTTAGTAGAGCTTGCTTCTTTTTTTCTCTAATCATTTGAATACACCAAACTAGAACCACAAGCATGATTATTTTAATTCATAAAATATGGTATAAAACACAAAGGGTACAAATGTTGGGATCCTTTATCTCAAAGATTGTATATCTCATAGCGTGACTTTCCAAGAATATAAGTTGTTTTTAACTCTTATCAAAATTTTAAGTCAATAAATGCACTTATCAATTTTTCTTTGATCTAACTATATCTTTACTCCTTGAGATTTCTTAGGTAATTTTTTCATATAATAATTCTTTCATTTCTTCTTTGCCTACACCTAGTCCTATTCTATTTTCTTTAGATATCGATCCAATAACTCCTCTATATGATCCTTCCTTATCTGCTCACTCATAAAAACCTCTTGTTGCTAAACCCATTCCACTATTTTCTTTCTACATAGATCCTACACATATCGTGAGATAAGCTCTAATCTTTCATAGTAGAACTAACACTTCAAAATACCTTACTTCCACATAAGTTATTCTTAGCTACAAATGGGTCTATAAAATCAAAACCTTAAGTTGATGGATCAATTAAGAGATATAAGACATGACTTATTGCTTAAGGCTTTACCCATAAGTATGGTATTGTCAATAAGGGGATATTTTGTCCTTTAGCTCATTTAACCCCCATCCTTAGTCTAATTATGGTTATTACTAGAAAACATTATCTATAATTCTATAAATATTTCAATAAAAACCTTCCTCAATAGTGATCGTTTAAAAGAATTATATATACAAGCACCACTCGGTTATGATGATTCACCTAATAAGATTTGTCATCTTTGTAAAACCTTATGTAGATTAAAACAAGATCCTCATACATGATTTGTCAAATTTATCTCCATCATTAGCCAACTTAGCTTTTAGTCATTATTTTATTAATTGTTCTTTTGAGAGAAGATCATACTCTTCTTCTTCTTTACATTAATGACATGATAATTTCTGAATATGACACTCAAGGTATCGCCCCTCTCAAATCTTTTCCCTATGACAATTTAAGATTAAGGAATTTGGTAACATGAGTTATTCTTTACATTATGAAGTTTCTTTGATTCCTCTAGCTTTTATCTATTATAATTCAAATATGCTACTGTTCTTATCTCCCATATTGGTATCATTGAATTAAGATGGTTATCATCCCACTAGAAACCAATATTCATCTATTGTTTAGAATCTTTTCAGTGGTAGAACTCTATATCTTCAACTAGTTTATAACCTTACCGACCATAGTTACACTCGTCCTAATATTGCTTAGCTATTTATATTATTAGTCAATTCAAGCCTACATCTTGCACCACTTACTTTTTCTAATATCCTTCACATCCTTTAGTACATCAAAGGAATCATACTTCATGGTCTTCTCTTCTTTATGTCATCCACACTAGATTTGAGATCATACTCTAATGTTGATTAGGATGGAGACCCTTTCGAACACCATTATAATATTAGATATTATATTTTCCATAATATATCTCTAATTTTTTAGAGTAGTGAAAGACAAAATGATGTGTCTTGCTCTAGTGAAGAAGCAAAATATCAAGCTCTTATAATTACAATGGTTATTTAAAGATATGGATTTTATTTCCTCCTCTACAAGTCCTCTTTATTGTGATAATAAAAGTGATATGCAAATTGCTAACAATCATATCTTTCATAAACACACCAAACGTAATGAGATCAATTTCTATCTCTTCACAATCTCATATTGCATATATCATCACCAAATCACACTCCCCCAGTAGTTTTAGGATATTATATATAAACTCAAGATGACAGATTCTTCACCATATTGAGTTTGAGGGGTATGTTAACATATTTATAGCATATATATACCTTAAGTGTAGGATATTGATATACTTTAAATGTAAGGAGAGAAGACTGGAGGCCCAAAGCTTGGCTCAACCCAAATTTAATGAGATAGGCTCTATTAACCTAAGCTTTTGACTAGGAATTGGGTTTAGAGGACTAGCTTAATATCTTGAACAACTTGTGTCTCCACTATCAAATGATGTCATTTTGGTCTTAAGCTTTAAAAAAATTAAGATTAAAATGACATTATCTTAGATAGTTTTTCCAAAATGATGTCATTTTAAGAGGATCAAGTAGGCTCAGGCTGTGTTGCTCAAACCAAATCAGAATTCATACTAAGCTTGAGTCATGCTAAGGAGAGATTAACCCAGCCCATTGCCCTTTTTAAATGTTGGAGACTAACTAGTATGTAATTAGGGATGATAAGCATATAATTAGGATCTTCTTCCATTTTTATATATTTCCTAACTAGTATAAACATTCCGTTAAATAGAGTTAAACGCATATAAAAAATATTTAAAAATTTCTCTTTGGCTTCTTCTTTCTTCTCTTCAAATTTAGAAGATACTACAAGACCAATTTAATAATATATTCATGAGTATTTAAAGTTTATAAGGTGTTTAATTTATATATAAACTACTTAAATTATAGATTAATAATAAAATGATAATAAAATAGAGGATTAACTTTACTAGTTACGAGGTATGGACTATATATAAAACATTAAGGTTAATTAGGTCCAACCCTCTATTGTTTATACCTTTTTTACTCTAGTCTCTAATTTTTATAAAATTATAATTTATCCTCCTAAGGTTATCTTTTTATATTATTCATATCCTTTTATGTTATTGTATGTTAGAAAACTCAATGAAGAATGGCAAAACAACATCGTATTACTTGTGTTAAGTATAATAACCAAGACAGATGTTATACCATGTAACAACTACATAAGTAATATAACATCATTTTATCTTTCTCCATTAGGTTTTCTAACATAGAAAGACACTAAGGGTACGAGTGATACAAAAATATAATCTTAAAGAGGGAGATAATAGATCTTAAAATAAAGGCCAATAGTTTGGTATAATTTACCTAAATAATTTTTTTAATATGATTGATTATTTCATATTGAAGAAAGCATGACGCATTTCCTTATTTATTAATAAGATTGAAGTTTATGTAACTTATATACCAAAATAATAAGAGGTGTGATAGTTTGATTTTATTATTAACCTTCATAAGTAGAGGCAAATATCAATATGTTATGAGAAAGAGAAAAATTAAGAATTTCTAAGAAATCACTATTACATCCATTTTATTATCAATTAATGTTATTTTCAAAAATATCTCCTAAAAGATGACTAATTTAAGATTTTAAAAACAAAATTTTGATTTTTTTGGAAGTTAAATAAAGAATTAATTAATTGTCATTAAAGGAGTAAAAAAGGGACAATAAAATAAGTTTTAGGTAAAATAAGATACAATAACATAGCTGATTTTAGGGAAAACTAGAATTAAAGGTTCCACTTCCTTCTACGGCAGGAGCTTAGAAGATCAATCACTTAATGTGCTACTAATGATTCCACAATTTAGAAATAACTTATGAATTAGAATGTGTTTGTAACTTTTAGTCTTCTGTTGAATTCTTTGGTTCCCTTCAGACAATATAAACTGCACAATTAAGGCTGAGACTTAAGTAGATTATATCATTCCCATATAATGGAATTTTGTTTCAAACCATTTTAGTAGTTTACTCCAATATAATTTATGAAAATACTGATTTAGTTTATGTCAAATACTAACCTAAATGGGGGCAGTGCATTCATGTTTAAAGTATAAGTAGGCAATTATTTCTTCTTCAATGTTACAACTTTCACAAAGAATGTCATTAGATCCATTGATCTTATCCATAATCTTTAGTCTTTAGTCTTCCTCTAGCTATTATCCCAGTTATGAATGAGGCTTTAGGCTTCACAAGGCTTTCCAGAACATAATGAACCTAGGTATAAATAGGATTGATGGTTTAAGTTCCTTAATGTAAGAAGAGTTTGAGTATTCCCCATTGAAACTTCAGTTCCCGATAGGATTAACAAAGATTGAGGAATTTTTTTGATAGTTGAGGAGATAATTATGGAGCCTTTCAGTTCCCCTAACTTGAAATAGCTAGGAGTTACTTTCTTTGATGCTTTGAACTTAAGCGTGTGGTGAAATTCTTGAAGACAAAACAAAAATGTCATCTCTAAGGAAAAGAGGATTAAAGGAAGTCCAATAATAAAACCAAACCAAGTATCATTTCCATTCCCCACCTAGATATTAATGAAAGGATACATTAGATGCCTTCTTCTCAAAATCTAGATAAAAAACCCATGCATGCTCTTTCTTCTCCATGATCTGCCATAGATAGTTCTCTTTAAGATAGAAATCATTAATCCATTTACACCAAAGGGATTCCTTGTCCTTAAATAATCTCCAAATCCTCTTTGTGGTCTGCATTGTCTGAAAGGTTAATATAATGGTTAGGCCAAGATCCCTTTTTGCTTTCTCCCGCAAAGCTTCTCCCATTTGATTTTTGCACCTATAAAAATGTCACACTTACAAAATAGAGAAAGTTTTTGATGTATTTTTCCACTTCCTTAATTATTATTTTAGGTAAAAGAAGATAATAGTTCCAATGGGTGTGTACATTTTTTAGGACTAAAATAATCAAATGCACTCTCCCATTTTGATACTTCTGCTTGTACACATAAATCGGAATCCCCAGGTAGGTGAAAGGCATACCATGCACACTCAGTCTAAAGATAAGCTAAAGACATTTTAGAATGTGTATTTAAAGAAAAGTATATGTAACTCCTACAAGAGTTGATGCTAAGGCTAGAGAGTTTACTAAAAGCCCAGAGGGAATTGTGCAAAATTAAAATAGATTCCTAATGAGAACTACATAATAATAGTGGATCATCTACAAAAAAAGTAATTGAGTAAGTGACATTTCTCTGCATATATAATGAAAAATGAAGTTTGGGTTCTTGAAATGGTTTTAGTTGATAATTTTGTTCAAAACTTCCATTACTATGACAATTAAGTAGGAAGAGATGGGGTCTGCCATCCTGATTCCATTGCAACCTTGAAATTGTTTAGTAGGGGACCCATTGATGAGGATAGAATAAGATGTAGTAGATACATAAGTGTGAATCCATTTAATGAATAAGCTAGGGAAACCAAACCATTCCGAACAAATTAAAATCAAACCCAGTGAAGTCTGTCAAAAACTTTAGGAAAATCAATGTTAATAGCACAACTTTTGAATTTCTACCAGAGGTATACTCTCTTATCAATTTTTAAACATGAAAAATGTTATATAAAATTGATCTGCCTAGAATGAAGGCCCCTTGAGAACAACATATAAACTTATTCAAAGTCTCTTTAAGCCTATATGCTAGTAACTCAAAGATGATTTCGTAGACAATGTTGCAATAAGAAATAGGGCAAAAATCAATAAGACAATTGAAATTGAGGTGCTTAGGGATCAATAAAATGTGAGTGGCATTAAATTCCCTCAATATTTGCCTAAAATTTAGAAATTCCAACACTGTATCCACCAGAAGACTACTGTTAATATGCCAAGTTTTTTTTTAAAAAAATTAGGCATTAAACCCATTTGGCCTAAGGGATTGAGGCTAAATAATATGGAATTAATTTCCTAAGAAGATGCAGGGAGTAGCAATTCAGTTAAAACATCCTGTGAAAGAGAATTAGAGGGACTTATAATATTTTCAAGCTCCGCCAAGTTGAAAGGATGGGAGTATAAAGCTCCTAATAAACTTTCAAAGAAGTTGAATATCATTCTTGTTATCATTTTATGTGAATATATTCCTACTAGAGTCTTAGAGACAAGTTATTTTGTTAACATTTCTCTTTGTCAAGATTGAATTGTGGAAAAAATTGGTGTTGAAGTCTCACTCCATGAACCAAACTATTATTGCTTTTTACATTAGCAAGGAATTTTGGTCTTGAAGAGCCTCAATGTAATTCTCAAGGTTGCTTTTCTTAACATTCCTATATTCATCATTGTCAAGGTTAAGGTAGGAGTTTTCCTATGCTCTCCTCAACTCCAATTTGGCCTTAAATAGTTTAACAAAGGTATTGGAGTAATAAGAAGTGAGAAAACATTTAAGTTTACCTCTAAGAAGTTAAAGTTTCCTCATTAGATGGTATGCTTTCTAACCTGGAATTGTGGAGCTCCATACTTCTTGCACAAGATTCATGAAGCCATCTTTGGTGATAAGGAAATTGAAGAATCTAAAACGGAATCTAATCAAAGTGGAGAATTGAAATTTAGAACCTCTATATTAGAGTGATCAAAGCATAAAGGGGAACTAAAGAGTGCATAAGAATCAAGAAATTGGCTCAGTCAAAGATGGTTGATAAGAACTCTATCCAGCTTTTCTTGATAAGGCAATTCCTAATTTTCTTATTGCACTACGTGAAGAAATTCCCCACTAATCTTAGATTAGTCATTTCTAATTTAGACAAAGCATATCCCAGCTCCCTAGCAATGCTGGAAAGATTTATCCTATCCCTCTAAGCTTCTAAGGGAAGCAGAGCGTAATTTAGATCCCCAACTATGTACCAAGGCCTATTGGTTGATCTATTAATGGCATATAAATCCTCCTAGAGCTTAGCTCTCTGAAATCAAAATTCGAAGCATATAAAATGGAGATTTCAATCTTAATGTCAATCTCAATGAGCTTGTAGCTAAGGTTTATATATTTATTAGAAGAACTGATGAAAGAAACTTGGATTTTTAGAGGATTGTAAGCAAAAGTAATCTACCATTAAAGTGAGAACCATGGTTGGAGCAAAAGTTTCATAATTTTCTTGAAACTTTCACAGCATCATTGAGCTTACGGGGTTTTATTTAGGTTTCAAGAAATTCCACCAGAATTGGTTTTTTTTAACAAAATGTCCCTAACTACTTATCCATTATAAGGCTCATTAAAGACTCTAATATTCCAAAAAATACATAAGGTTAAAGATTTGAGATTACAAACCCTTTTTAGGTTTCCTTCTTTTCCTCCCTAATTTCCTGGTAGTGGTAAGAGTGAATTTAGCATTCAACTCTAATCTCATATCAGTTTGAGTTTGATGTGGCCTCTTTCATTTCCCCTTCTATTGGTCCAGTAGTTATTCCCTCCTTATTCAATTTAATGTTATTGAGATGATTTGACGTAGATTTATTTTGTTGGTTAATCGAGTAAACAACATCAGTTGATTGTTCCTAATTCTGATCTTTAGAAAAAGTGATAGAAGGATTGTCATATATGTTCTAAGAATCCTTGTGGAAAATAACTTCCTAGTAGGCCTCCATTCTTATTTTCACAAAGTTGGTTTCCAATTCTAAGAAAACTGAACCTTAGTCTTTGTAAGTTCAATAGTGAAACTAAGTTTCATGACAGGCAAGCTATCATATAGGTGTTTCCTGGGATTAATTTCCACGTAAATGCAAGCACAGCTAATCTTTTTAAGCTTAGAAGTAGCTGAATCAAAACCCACTAGTTTACTAATTGAACTAGCCAAGAAACTCAAGCCAAGCAAAGTTTAGTATTCCAAAGATATGTATTGGAAATTAATCCATATTTGGATGGATTCTATGCAAATCTTGTCAAATTCGAAACTTGGAACCCATTGTTGGATGAACATTGATTGTTCACTAACATGCCAAAGGTTAGCTTCCACAAGTTTGTTTATGCTATCACTATCTATGAATTTGAAGAAGAAAGTGTCATCATCAGTGAGAAGAATTTTGTTAAAACCCTTCTTTCCTCACCTGGTTATTATCCAATTATGCATAAAAGGGAAAGCAGGTTTCTTACTAAAAAAGAACCCAAATAGGGTGTTACTCCAAAGCTTGACCCCTTTCTGTAGCAGCTCGAGGGGTAGGAATACAACACCATCCACTGTGGTAGAAGAAAATGCTTAGGCCTTTCCTGTGCATGGTCTGAAGAGACAACATTGCTCCAGCACTTTACAATTCCATTTACGCCTTCAACCTTTTGTTTACTGAGGAAGTCGATATCCAAAGACTCTTGAAGAGTAGGGAAGTTGAGCTAAGCCTTACCTTTGGGAGAGGAACCTCCCTCAGGGCCTTCTATGTAACTTCCTAAAGACAGAAAGTTACCAACCCTTAATTAAACCACGACTAAAATGGGAAGATACTATTTTGGTGAGAAAGTTGTTCATCCTAGAGAAAAGCTGGGAATCTTGTTTTCCTGAGTTATTCCTAAAAAAATTTAATTTAAATTTTGATTTATTAAAATAAAGTTGTATCAGAAATTAAGTCATTACTTTTCCATTGAAGGATAAATAAGCCATAAAGACATTTATTTAGAATTCATAAAGGAATGGAAAATGATTAATAATGCATAATAAGTATTTCTATAATTTTTATTCTTTAATAAATTCTTATTAAACCACTAAGTTATGTTAAAATACTTTTAACGATGAATGAAGAAATTTTATTAAACTGGTTGAGCAATTACACCATTGTAATGATAGGATATTACAATATCTAAAAAAATACTATTGTTTGTTACAACGAGCTTATGAGATGTGATTTAAAGATTCCATCTAAGTTTTATGTCTGGTGTGAGATTGTTTTATGCATTTTTTGCTAGCATAAGTTCTCTTATCTAGTTTAGTGTGTATTCTGCCAGATGATGTCAGTGGCTACGCCTTTGTAAGGTATCATGTTTCTTTCTCTCCAAATTGATTAGATTATGAATATGAAGGCAGTTTTAAAGAGCATTCCATCTTGCTAGAGTTCCTTCGTACGTATTCCTTATTATCCATAATAGGATCCTATTTTATTCATATAAGTGATAATGCCCTATTAGTAAATGCAACTCCCTAATCTAAATGACCTTTGAGCACTTAGACTAGAAAAAAGATCTCGTTTAAATTAGAAAAAAGACCTCCTTCTTGGTTATAATTCACAAACCATCTGTCCTTTGTTCTAATCATGTCCTTATAACTATCTAACTAATCATAGATGCTTTATGATTAATGCTTTGCCTCTATATTAGCTTATACCAGGTGCATGCTCAAAACAAGTTCTATATATCTTCTAATGTTAAGCATTTGTGAAAGATCCATTGTTATTGCTAACCAGATGATTTTTTCATCCCTGTGCAAATAAATGAACTGTGATAGAATTTTTTCAAGTAAGAGGAACCTTTAAAATTGCAGTACAAATCCCCATTGAATATGATTTAATAGACTCTGACATTTAGAGATATTGTAACACCTCACTCCTGCATTGTAGCGCCCCCTTACCATAGGGTATCCACCGGAACGCCCGTAGGTCATTCCGACAAATATCCCACGACAAGAGAC
>JANIJH010560899.1:0-14228 GCA_024520975.1 Erythroxylum areolatum
AAGTCCAGAAAAATTCCTAAAATTCCCTGAAAATATAAAACACATAACAATCCACTCCAATTAAATTTTCAAGCCCAAAAACTACATTTTCCAAAATAAATCCCATTTAGGCACACCACCGGGAATGTCATGAATGCATGTACAGTTATTTTTCATATGCAAAAATTCACTGTTCACAAATACCAGTATGCATGAAAATGTCAAAACAGTCCTAATCACTCTCACCCCTGACCAAATTACTATTTTACCCTTCCCGTCGGGGGTGGGATGTTACACTTAATCATCATAATGCAAGAGCTTTTGTCATCTAAGTCATCATACAGTATTTTAATGAAATCACTATGATAATGATTGTGATGCTTGAAGTCAAATAGAACTATACATTGATCTCATGTTCCTATTAACTCCAAACTATAAGCCTTAAGCATGTATTTGATAGTTAAGACCATCAACAATTCAAACATCCAGTCACTTGTATCTACATTCTTAGCCGCTAAATGATATTCCGGCGTATTCCTACTAGGATGTATAACTTAAGTTACAATTTGTACTTCTCTAACAATCTCTTTACTTAATCATCTTTATCGGTACATATACTTCTTATTTCAATCACAATGTATCATTCTTCCTATTCGAACCCAAAATTCAGGTCTAATTTTCAATCTCTCAATAAGATTCATAATTTTTGAGTCCTCAATTTAGGCTTGGTTAATCCTTTCATGTGAGACTGATCTTCAATTCCACAGCAAATAGCACTTTGATTTGCCCAAAATTCAACTCCACATTCTATGCTCTATTTTTTGCACTAGATCTGATAACCTCAATATCTTAATTCGTGCTTCACTGGGATTTTTGCTTAATGCATTAGATACAACACTAACTTTACTGGGAAATACTCATTTGTACAATCATAGTCTTTCAGTACTTCTATCTACTGTCTCAGTCTCGTATTCAATTTCCTCAACTCAATAATTACCTTAAAATTTAATGATCTGTACATGTATATATATATCCAAGATGTTCCTCTACATATACTGACTCCAAACTTTCAAAGCAATCACTACTATAGCAGCTCTAAATCATGTATTGAATAGTCAACTCATAGGACTTTAGTTGTCTCCATACATATGAAATCACTTTATTATGCTGCATTGGATTTTATCCAAGTTTCTTATACAACATCATTGTATACTATAAAATCTCCAAATCCATATGATATAATTAATATCAATATAATTCCTCAAATTTTCTCTTTACTTTCATTACTCATATGATTTACACGTTTTTCTTCAAGTATTCAACTATTCTTCTCAACTTTTCGAATACATTGAATATATCATCAAAGTTTGCTTGGATTACTTTAATCTTCAATACCATAACACTGTCGCGGCAATCGTTAACTCAAATAATTATTATCAAAGTCCATGTGCCCCATGATTAGTTCTCATAATTCCTTAAATAACTAATTCCTTAATGAGGTAGCATTGTCTAACGTTATTTTCAATTTCCCAATTGACTTCCTTTCTCGAATGATTTTCTCAATTCATTTGATTTCTACTAATTTCACATTGAATTATTCTACTATCTGCTCATTCATACTAATTTCTCCACACATTTCAATTTATTTTCCGTCTTAACTTCTAATGTTTGTAATACATTCATCAGGTCAAATTGGTATCTCCCGAACATATTTATATAGAATATAACATGGACCTATATACTCATCGTAGTAGTAATTAATGCCTCCTCAAATTTAGGAATCGACTCATATAGTTGGATACTTTATGACAAACAAAAATACATACATTCTCAGTGGTATATTCTACCTCTTATGCTTGAGTCTCCATTGGGATTAGGACTCTAATATCATTTATGATTTATTCCTTCATTAGTCATTCTTAAGAATAAACTATCTAGTCTGTTTAATCTGATTCGGTGAAATTCTTCTTCGTAAGAAGATTTCTTATTTCTATCTCTCTTTTTTATTGTCATTTATTTCATCTCCCATATGTATATTCGCAATCAATTCAAAATTATAGATGCATAATCATCATGAAATTCTAATCTCAATTCCACTAATATATTCTTATAGTGGATCATAACTCTTGTCACGTTAATCAAACAACCACTTCGATTCCAATTTCATCTTCCTAAGATCAAAACAATTTATGTTTTCCTTACATTCTACTTGTACACTTTAATCTCATCATTTCTACTTATATCCCTATTTTCCTCAAACAATCTATGACAATATATTCACATCTATATCACATTCAAGGGTATACCTTCATAGTATAATATTGATGTCGCATTCAATAATACATCCTCCAATTCAATTGCATTGAATAATTATTTATCATATCCGACTATGTACTATTTCCCATTTCTAAGTATCCACAACTTTCCACTTTCTCACATTCTGACAGATCATTATTCTTCTCACTAATTCTATTAGCCCGAACTTTTAACAATTGCCCTTGCTATTGACACATATTCCAAAAGTTGCCCATGTAAGATCCTAATTCTGAGCTCTAATACCAAAAAATGCTAGACCCCGCTTTTGGAAACCAGCATTCAAATTCATAAAACGTGAGCTAACTATTACCCTATAGGGTTATTCTCAATGAACCCTCATTGGCCATCATCCTACAAGGTTGGCGTGCCCACACCATTTCGATATCAAAAACAAACTCATTTCTCCTATTTCAGAACAGATTTTGGGAAACCTCAAACTAGAATTACAATTTGACTTCTTCAGAACATTTGTTCCCCATTGTCTTAAGTTTCTAATGACACCAAAATCATTCAATTTGGTTTAAAATTCTAAAAGTTAGAGCCCAGATATTTTCAGAATGTTATTAAACTAGAACAATACACTATACCCAACTTCCATCCAGAATTTGAAAGTTTTAGGGACTGAATAAAAATTTGATTCCTTGAAATAATCTGTATCTCTATATCTCTTGTTTATTTAGAAATATGAATCATCTCATTCGGAGGTTGAATACCAAAGTTATGGCTGAAAGAATCAAACACGATTTTATCCTCAATCATATTGAACCTATTTTGAGACGATTGGCCTAACTTTCACTAGAGATATCAGATAAAGGTCATCCTTGGATGGTTTGAAAGAGGAATTCTAAATATACAACTTTAATGAAGATTTGAAGATGTATTCTATCATCTAGAGGGTCCAAATTGGACCAGACAATAGGGTCAAATGATACCAGACGAAGGGTCAGACGAAAGGCTTCGATCTAAGACCTATTTTGAGACAATTAGCATAACTTTCTCTAGAGATATATGATTAAGGTGTTCTTTAGATGGTTTTGAAGAGGACTCCTAGATCTAAAACTTTTATGAAGACACTGAAGTGAGATTTTTGTCATATAGATTGTCAAAATTGGACCAAACCATAGGGTCAGATGATATCAGATGAAGAGTCAGAAGAAAAGCTTTGGTCTAAGACCTATTTTGAGACAATTGGCATAAATTTCTCTAGAGACATCGGATTAAGGTTTTCTTTGGATAGTTTTGAAGAGAACTCCTAGATCTACAACTTTCATGAAGATACTAAAGTGAGATTGTTGGCCCCAGATTTGTTTTCTCTAGTTACGCATGATTTAAATGAATTATGAGGTTTTGAAGGATTTAATTTTTGGAGTTATTATTATGTTAATGTTAGCAAGATTATATGACATAGGTTAATTGAATTAAAGTGTTAAGGTAGTAAGATTGCATGAAGGGCATTTTTGGAAAACCACTTAAGGTTAAAAGAACCTAAGCTTATAAGGAATGGTAAAATGGAATTTTTGGGTTCATTAAAGGTAAAAAGGAGAAGATGAAAGGTGGGCTTGCATGTGAAGAAGCCAAAAAATGAAAAGTAGAAGAGAGAAGAGGGAGAGAGTGTCATTGGAGAGAAGAGAAAAGAGAGAAAGAAAGCTAAGCTAGGTTTTGATTTTTATTACTCTTAAAGAGCGATTTTGAAGTTACTCAAGAAGAGAAAAAGGAAGAGGAGGATTAGAGCTTCCATTAGAGCCAGCAATCTCACTATTTGGTGAAGATTCAAGGTAAGTTTGATTTTAATCTTTTGTATCTTCAAAAGGGTTTTGGTTTATAAAGCTTAAGAAATGTATGGGTTTAAGAACTCTAGGATCAATTTTAGTGAATATGTCTTATGGGTTCTCCAATTTGAATCCCTATTGAATGGGAATTTTGTCTTTGATAAAAGGGAATCAAAGGAGACAAGAGGAGCAAGAGTAGAGGCATTTTTTAGCAAAGTTTTAAGCAAGGAAATCAAGGTGAGTTTCATGTTTATAATTGAGTAATGAGTCATTAATGTTTTTCCAAATCAAGAAAATAAAATGATTTCAATTACTTCATAAATTTTACTTTTATTGCTTTTGAATGATTTACAAAATTGCTATATGTTTTGCTGTATGAATTTTGATGATGAATTGTGATATGAAAAATGATTTTGAAAAGACTTTATGTTTATGAAATTAAGTTTCAGAAATGTGCCATTTCAAGCAATATGTTTACAAGATGTAAAATGCATGATTATGTGGTGGTCCTTTAAGTTAAGTCAAGTGCATTTTGACAAAAGGCTTCTCCCGCCTGCCCGTTAGTGGCATGAAACTCTTTCATGGACTCCTCTAAGTTCACGGCTACATAGGACCATTATGTGGAAATGTTTAATACGCTCTGTTTTAGATCCACCTAAGCTATTCTAATGTGCTAATATGCTCATGATATGTTGATAAGATTGATGCATACATGATTTGTTTTATTTGTAAATTTGGTTGAAAATTTAAGAACAATGTATTTTATGATTCAATGAGAATTTGTTGTGATAATGAACATTTTAAACAGTTTTGCTTGTTATTCGTTATAAACTTGCTACCCACAAGCATTTAAGCTCACCCGCTTTTCGTCCCATCCTCAGGTGAAGAAAATGAGATCGAGTAACCAAGAGTCGAGGCATCATTATATTTTTGCAATGTTTCTATATATTAAGTTAGATTTTGTAAAAGCAAGACTTTAGATGCATTTCGAGAATTATTAGGTTTGGTATCTTTTGTAATTTGGATTTTGATACTAATGACATAATGTGGCTTGGACTGCCACTAAAGCTTTGTAAACTCCTATTTTGTTATAAATGAATTATGAATTATGTATGGATGATGTTGAGTTGGAATTAAGTATATTTTAAGAAGTTATCAACTTGAGATGATGATTTTTGAACATGAATTGTTGATATATATACATATATATATATATATAAATATCTACATATAAGTGAGATATTATGGAAAAAGGAAAGATAGGATTTTTGTGAAGGATAAGAATTAGTTGTAAGGGATGAGTCAAATGAGTAGAGATTAAGGAGTTTAATGAAGTAAAGTTGGTAGTTGAATGGTTATGCTCATGACTTTCCAGGTTGTACATTGCAAATTTCAAGTTTTTCATAAGGGTCAAATTGGGTTCTGACTTCAGCGGACAATCTGGATTCATTTAGGCTGAATTAGACAAAGTTGTCTTCTTGGAAATTGTAGATTATTTGTCTAGCTTTCCAATGATATATAGTATGAAATTTTTAAACATTGGAGTTGAGAGATATGATCATTAGAAGTTTATGATGCTACTTAGGATGGACATTCAGGACAGCTACATTATTTTGAAATTTTGACCCTTATAAAGGCAAAATTTGTTTTCTAGGTCTTCATAGAAGTTGTACACCTAGAAGTCCTCTTCAAAACAGTCTTTAAATGACCTTAATTTGATATTTGTAGTGAAAGTTATGCCCTTTTTACCAATACAGGTTAGAAGAAGAAAAACAAAAAGGGAGAAGTCGCGATCGTGACTCTGTAGACGTTGTGCGAAAGTCATGATCGCTACTTCGTGACCATGTGCACGTAGGTCGTGATCGTGTATTTGCATGATCACGACCCGCCGATCCCTCCCAAACCTAAACGTATTCCACTCTTTTGACCATAACTTTGTCGTACGACCTCCAAATAACTTGATTTTTAAAGCATTGGATTCCTAACACATTTCCCTATCTCTACATAAAAATTTATATCTTTTTTATTGATTAAAAAATATTGATCAAATCAAAGTAAGGGTATCAATTGGAAGAGTATAAATTGGATATTTTACTAAACATACTTCAGTATTTTGATGATATCTTAATCTGTAGAGCCCTAAATGAGCTTAATTTTGTTTCTAAATAAATTAGAGACATAGAGCTACAAATTATCTGAAGAACTTGAATTTTAATTCAGTCTCTAAGACTTTCAATTTCTAGATGGAAGTTGAGTATAGTGTACTATTTCAGTCTAAGAACAATCTGAAAATATTTGGGCTATAACTTTCATATTTTTAAACCAAATTGAATGATTTTGGTGTCTTTAGAAACTTAAGACAATGGGGAACAAATGTTCTAAATAAGTCAAATTGAAATTCTAGTTATAGGTTTCCCAAAATATATTCTTAAATAAAATAAATGAGTTTGTTTTTCATGTTGGATTGGTGTGGGCACGCCACCCATGTGGGATGATGGCTAACGAGGGTTCATTGAAACAACCCTACAAGATAATACGCACGCTCAAGTCCTATGGTACTTTCACAAGGTTTAGGCTCCAAAAACAATGCCCAATAGAGATTTTGTCATATAGAGGGTCAAAATTGGTCCAGACGATAGGGTAAGACGATCTTAGACGAAAGGTCAGACGATAGGCTTCAGTCCAAGACCTATTTTGGGACAATTGCTATAACTTTCTCTAGAGATATCATATTAAGGTGTTCTTTGGACGGTTTTGACGAGGACTCCTAGATCTACAACTTTTATAAAGAACTGAAGTGAGATTTTGTCATCTAGAGGGTCAAAATTGGACCAAATGATAGGCTAAATGATTCAATCTACAGTGCACTAAAAGATTCAGTCTATAGTGCACTAGACGATAGGCATCAGATGATACGATTTCTACAGGGTCTTCCTCACATCACCAAAAGTTCTGAATCACTAACTACACTCTTCAGAGCATCTCCACTTATAAAGATCATAACTTTCGACTCAAATGTCCAAAAATTTCATACTATATATCGTTGGAAATCTTGAAAGATAAGATACAAATTTCTAGAAAATAACTTTGTCTAATTTAGCCTAGATCAATACAGATTTTCTCCTAAAGTCAGAACACAAATTTTGCCCCTATGGAAGACTTCAAATTTGCACTGCACAAACTTGGGATGTCTTAAGCATATCCATTAACTACCAATTGACTTCCTCTAATGCACCATCATTCTTATCCATTCAACTACATCTTAGTATTCATAATTCCTATCTTTCTTTTCCATTATATCTCACTTATATGTGTGTTTGTATACATACATACATATATATATATATATATATAACCATCATTTTTATCCATTCAACTACATCTCAGCATTTATAATTCCTATCTTTCTTTTCCATAACATCTCACTTATATATGAGTGTATATATATCAATGAATCATGTTCACAATCATCAACTCAAGTTGATAACTTCTTCATGTATATCTAATTTTAACTCACATCATCCATACACATTTTATATTTCAACACCAAAGATTAGAGTTTACAAATCTTTAATGGCATTCCAAGCCACTTACATTATCGGTATCGAAATCCAAAATACAAAAGATACAAAACCTTAATAATTCTCGAATTTTGTCTAAAGTCTTGGTTTTACAAAATCTAATGTAATTTACAAAAACGTTGCCAAAGTAGAATGATTCCTCGACTTTTGGTTACTTGATCTAATTTTCTTCACCTAAAGATGGGATAAAAAAGGGGTGAGCTTGAAAGCTTATGGGTAACAAGTTTATAACAGAGAATAAGCAAAATCATTGAAATGTTCATTTGTCGTATAAAAGTCTTAATGAATTCATAAAACACTTCGTTCTTAAATTCTCAATTCTAGCTCAAAACTAAAAATTAAAAATATCATCACATCAACATAGCATATACATTTAACCATCAATGCAAAACACTCGAATTATGCAACATACTAGACAATTCAAAGATGCAATGCACAATCAAATAGCTCACGAGTTTCATGGAATAAAATAGAGAAATCGAAGTTTACACCATGAATAACACGAGTCCGATTTCTCAAAATCTTGTGGCCTTAAGCGGGCAGCCAGGAGAAGGCTACAAGTCAACGTGCATGTAACTAACAAAACAGGTTCCTCTCTTGCCCAACAAAATCACTTATTCATGCTCAAATCATTTCATCATTTGTTCATACTTTCATGTTCTTTTCATTTATACAAAATGCCATGACATTTTTCAAGGCATAATATAAATATTTCCTCATCAAAGTTCATACACCAACATCTAGTAATTTCTCAAATCACTCAAAAGCATTAAAAGCAACATTTATGAAGAAATTGAAATCATTTTATTTTCTTAATTTTGAAAAGCATTAATGTCTCATTAATCAATTATAAACATGTAACCCACCTTGATTTCCTTGCTTAAAGATTTGCTCAACCTACCTCTTCTCTTACTCCTCTTGCCTTCCTTGATCCCCTTATGCACTAACAAAAATCCCACTCAAAAGGGTTTTCAATTGAAAATCTCCCAATGCACAATTACTAAAATTGATTTTAGAATACTTAAACCTATGCATTTTCTAAACTCCATGAACTAAAATCCTTCTAAAAGTCCAAAAGATTCAAAATGATCTTACCTTGATTCTTCACCAAATGAAGATATCTTTAACTCAAATGGAAGCGCTTCTCTTCCTCTACCTTTTTTCCTTCTTGAACAACCTCAAAATCTCTCTTGAAAGCTAAGAAAATTGAAACCCTAGCTCAACTCTCTTCTTTTCTCTCAAACCACCAAAACTCTCTCCTCCTCTCTTCTATTTTCATTTTTTCTCTCTTATCCCCCTCAATTCATGTTTTTCTTCTTCATTTAAAAGCAAGACACCCTTTTCATCTTCCAATCCTACCCTTAATGAATGTAAAATGCCCATTTTGTCCTTCCTTATTTGCCTTATATCTTTTATCCTTAAATGCCTTGCCAAAAAAAACCCTTGAACATTTTTATAACTTTAACACTTTAATTCCAATTACCCATTCGATAAATCCTACTAACTTTGACATAATAAAATAATTACAAAATGATTAATTTATCAAAAACTCAAAATTATTTAAATCATGCTTATTCATCAAGAAAAAAAATTTGGCGCAGCTAAAGGTGCACGAGATAGCTTTCCTTGAAAACAAAAAGAACATGGATCTTTAGTAACACTAGAACAAGGTAACTTATTAGTTTTCAGAATTTTGTGCACAAGACAAAAGTGGGGATGCCCTAACTTGGAATGTCAATCTTGAAGAGAGGGAACTTCACCAACCATAGCCTATTTGACAGAGGTGGGGTACAAAGCATGGAATCCAACCTCACTCTTGTCGTCTAGAAGAGGTCTCTTAGTATTTTGGTCCCTAACAATAAAATGGGTTGGTCAAAATTTAAAGAAACAAGAATTATTAGCAGTAAATTTCTAAACAGATAGGAGGCTCTTGATAATATAAGGGACATGCAAAACTTGTTTTAAAATTATAGGACCATTAGTAGAAGGGAGAAAAGCATTACCAGTGTTAACAATTGGAAGCCCTTAGCCATTACCTATATGAAGTTGGTCATTACCTAAGTATGGTTGTGGAATCTGAAGAGTGGACATGTCTGGAGTAACATCGTAGTTAGCTGCCGTGTCTGGAAACCAGGGAAGTGGTTGAGAGGAAGTAGTAGGATATGAAGGTGGAGATGGATAAAAGTCACCATAAGAGACTTGATTTGCTTGAGGCATTCGATTTTGTGGAGAATCATAACGACGCCTGCACCTATCTGCTGTCTGATTATACAATCCACATATCTAGCAAGGACCTCTGGAATGCCCAGAATGAGAATAAGAAGGAGACTTCTATAGAGTGGATGGCAGTAGAGCAGCAGAGTGATGCGATGCAAGAGCAGAGTGACCAGAAATAAGGGCGGAGACTGATGTAGTTATAGCATTAGCAGATGGAATTTCGTGGGAATTGTTGACAAGAACTTCATAAGCAACAAGATGGCCAAATAACTCATAAATTGGAACAGGCTCAGATCAAAGGTTGAGGGTGGTGATGATGCCATGATATTCACTACCAATGTTACGGTAGACAATAGTATTGAACTCTACTATTGTGAGTGTTCTTCCCGCAAGACTCAATTGATCAGAGATGCTTTTAGCTTTGTAAAAATATTCGAAAACAAATAGATCATTTTTCTTGAGTTCTTATAACTTAATGTTGAGTTACAGTTTCCTGTTTTGAGAGATTGCTCTTAACGTGTGAGCTAAGGCTTGTCAAACAACAAAAGAAGAATCAAGACCGATGATATAGGGAAAAGCTTTCTCAGTGAGAGAAGATAGAATCCATGAAAGAAGCATCTGATCTTTGCTAAACCACTCTTCATAGGTAGGATTCGAAACTAGTTGAGAGGGATTAGTGGAGGATGGAATAGTTTTAGGTGGTGGTAGACCAGTTCCATCAAACCATTAAGTTTTTGATAGTTTAATAGTGGAGAGAAGTGAGTTTTCCAGGATAAATAGTTTTTGATGGTCAATTTTATAGAGAAGGCATGATGGATATTGATGGGGATAGGAGAAGGCTAATTTGTCATGACTAACTTGTTCTATGTTTCGGAGGTGTTTATGGCTTATAAAGAGAAAACAAATCTATGTTGTTGTGGCTCTCTTCTTTATTTTTGTTGACCGTGTTTCTGTGCTTTGCCTCATCATCAACAAAGTTGCATGCGTCTATGCGTACGTTTTCTATAAAGACAACTCCATCTCCAGTAACTTCGTCATTGTTGATCACGATATCTTTTGGAGCTCAAGCTATGGCTAAGATACAATTTTCTTGTGTTTGCAAAATTTGGCAATCTATGGCTCTGATACTATGTGATTGTAGAAAAGCAAGAATTGAATACTTGTATTACAATAGTGAAACATATATATACAAGTACAAGATCACTTTAGATAACAATAAACTACTAGTTTGAATCTATCTAACTAGCTATGTACAAGATAAAGAAGAGTTTAACGTAAATAGAAGTATATCATGTACATGATAACGATAAGAAGTTTGAATGAGATAAACAATATCATTAACAAAGTTTAATTTTGAGCGGGTTTGATTTCCTTTAATGGGGCTATTTTAGATTTGTAATGGTAAATTGTTTGTCTTGTTTTTTCCTTTCATGTTGTTATCTAGTGTATTGTTATTCATTTTCATTTAAGTATGATGAAATTATATAGTAGTGGTAGAGATCAAAAATTGTTGAAGCCAAATCCTTCATTTATACTACATTCAAGTTTAACTTAAATTTTTTGGTTGTAATGAAATTGCAATTGACATCCTGAAGTTAACAATGGTTGATAAACTTCCAAATGATTTAGAAGGAATGGAAACTTCAATGTAGTGGTTATTAGCTTTGATTGATGATGTATATAAATATGTTGATGACATTGTGGTAAGTCAGCACTATATTCTCACTTTGGTCTATGCCTTTTTTTAAAAAAATTATATTTATAAAAAATAGATTGAAAATAGTACATAACACATTCAGCCACTCCTATAACCAGGAGAAACTAATACATCTAAAAAGCAGCTCCACAATGACAACATAGAGACAAGGAAGACAATAGAAGGAAAGAAACAACAACCTGCAAAGATATATGTTATAATCATTGTGTTGTTATTTTGTCTTGAAATTTGGTGGATCTGAATGGCAGCCTGACCCGATAAGCCCCGAATTGGCAAAAAATGGAAATCTGTGTTGGAAGCAAAGGGCTCTGCTCTTGCCCGAGGACTTAGGCATAATTGGCCGAAACTCGTTAAATCTTTGTAGGCTTTGACACTACATTTTAACCCAAAACCTTAAGGCATTAGGTTTGTGGATCCTTTCTACTTATATGTCCTTTACTAATTCCATCTCTTTCTAATGTGGGATTCCTACTTGCACTTGACATTCCAACACATTGGCTTCCATAGATTCCCAAATCAAGTAAACGAAATTTCCACTGAAAAAAAGACTTGAGAAGCTTCAAATGGGATCTTCCTCCTCAAGCTAGTCGACTATGATAAGATATCGAAACCTATACACCCCGTCGTTATATGTTCTTACCGACATTATATCACTTCATTTAGGGTTTTGAGGGGGGGGGAAAGAAAAGAAAATTATTTGTAACATCCCGTTACCGATGGGATGGGTACAGTGAGTGTGCATTCATGAATTGGCATGTGCATGCATTGTTTAGCTTATGTATTTGGATGATTGGCAATTATTGCACTAGCATATGAGAGTACATACAAGTATGACATATTCCCGGTAGGATTGTGTAAATTGGAAATTTGATGATAATTATATAGATTGAGCTTTGAAAATTTAATTGGAGTAAGAAATGAGAACTAGGAGTTTGAAATATAGAATTGGAGTGTATAATTATGTGTTTTCTAATTTTGAGGAATTATAGGAATTTTTCTGAAATTTTCGGAGTAATAGGTCCGGACCGAAAAATTGACCTAATGACTAATTAATTAAATTTTCGATTCCGAAATTGATTATCCAATGGCACGGAAAGATTAGAATTTTGATTTGAGGAATTAGGGTTTAGAGCCATTGGAATTCGGGATAAATTAGAATAAGAAATTGGATTTCGGTTGTTGGACTGGTCTTGTGGCAATTAATTTGCCAAACAAGCCTTAGTCCTTTAGTATAAAAACCCTATCCCTTTGAAATTTGCTCCCACGATACCCTCTTGCTTTGAAAGGAAAATTTTGCTTCTTCTTTTCTTTTCCATCGTGGATCTTCTTGCTTGCTTGTTCTTCTATTTTCTTCTTGCCATTTGTTCTTTCCCTTGTCTTTGATCAATCCCCTTTGGCTTGGTGTTGAAGAAGATGATGATGGGTTTGGTTTTTGGTGGTTGTCGTGGGTTGTGAGGGTTTGAGGGGTTGGATTTTTGAAGGATTTCAAATTGAAACAAGTAAGTTCTTACTCTTTCTTGTCTTAGATAGTTTGGTTTATGGATTAAATTGAAGTTATTGATGAGTGATTTGATAAAATTTGATGAATGGAAATTGTTAGGTTTCGGATGATGATTTCCTTGCTTTTGGTGTTGATAATTTAGGGATAATGGTTATTTGATGGAATTGAGGTTAGGAATTAGTTGTTTGATGTATATTGAATTGTTTGGGAGTGCTTTGAAAAGGAAAATTTTGGATTGGAAGTTTGCAGAAGTCAGAAATCTGGAAAAAATCTGGGTTTTTGGGCGTTACTGAGTTTGCATGCCGCGACGTGCGGGAAGAACACGCCGTGGCGAGCAAATCAGTTCTTGCGCGCCGCGAGGAGCGAATAACGCACGCCACGGCGAGCGTGTGAGGTTATGTCGCGACGTACGCGAGGTAGCTCGCCACGGCGAGAGACCAGACGCCGCGGCAAGGCCGTCCTTTTGTTCCGAAATTGATTTAAGTGATTTAAGTCCTAAGTTTTGAGGTTTTAGTCCTATTGATTTGGGGTTCTTGATTTATGGCAATTTAGAGACTATGAATTACAGATTTTTGAGATCGAATTGGGAAGATTTCGGATTTGTGTCGGGAATGTCATAAACATGTATGGTACGCAATTAAATCGTTGCATGTGCATAATTGACTTCGGTAAATTGGACAATTAGTAATGTTTATGTGTTCTGATTGTTATAGAAGCACCAGTGGAGCATCGATCCTCCGACGTGGCTGAGACTTCCCGGCATTAGCTCGGAAGTTAAAAGTGAGTAACCTAGTTGGTTCCTCGATCTTTGTGTGCTTAATTTCGTGCTTATGCCATGTGGATGAAATGGAGGGTTATGTGTTTGATTGAAATTGGGTTCGGACCAAAGGTGTCCGAAGGATCGGAAATTTGTTACTGAAGTGCTATTCGTGTGAAATTAAATGTAAATTGGGCATGTGTTAAATCATAATTGGAACATGGGCATTTCATGCATCAAAGTATGATCAGATAAAGACAACTGTGACTGGAGCAGCCAACGTATTTGAGAGCTTTAAGCTCAACGCAATAGGGCCTCAGGTCCAACGTATTTCAGAGCCACTGGCTCACCGTATCAGGGCATATCACGCCCAACGTATTCAGAGCCACAG
>JANIJH010560926.1:0-14227 GCA_024520975.1 Erythroxylum areolatum
CTAGCGTCATCCTCTAGGGCCACACTTTACGCTTCCTGGTCTTGGTTTTGGGATTGTTGCGGTTGATCATGCTGATGTGAGTGTTGAGGTAGCTCGTTTATGCTAAGGTTTTGGATTATGGGAAGAAGGTGCATCTGGTGATCAGGATGCGGCGATGGAAGGGCGGCGGGTAGTCGCAAGCCCATTCGTTGGAGTGCGAGTGCCGCAACAGCGGCTACATCGGAATTTGTTGCCGTCGCCTGACTGATCTGAGTGTTTCTGGACGTGATGCCTTGATGCCCGACCCCATGAAAGGCGCCAATTGGTTCTGTCTGATTTTGATGGGGCTGGGCGCTGCTGCTAGGATCCATGGGATTGACTGATTTTGGCACAGAAATACCTGCAAAACAATAAAGCTCGTCGGGGGTTGACTGTTGATAGGGCCCTCTGACGCTTAAGTTAGTCTTTTTGTGAGAGTTTTGGTGGCTAGTGAATAAAAAATACTAGGGTTTTGAAAGTCGTACCTTTTCATGATGAGGTAATGAATTTATATAGATAATATCTATAGGAATTAGGTCAATTATCAAGGGATGGGCCGATGAATTTATATAGCTAATATCTATAGGAATTAGGTCAATTATCAAGGGATGGGCCGATCGGCCCATGCGCCGTTCTGAGTCTGGACTTGGGCCTAACACGACCGACCCAACTAATACTAGTGTAATGATTAGTAGAAGTCGATCCCACAAGAAATAATATAATTATTAAGTCTAACCTTACTATTATTATCTATAAAGGAATATGTTAGATTAAAAGTTAAACTAAATTAAACTAATGAGATTGAAATACCATTAGAAACAAATCAAACAAGTAATCAATAAGAAACCAGATAATAATATCTATAGTAGATTTCTCCCCAGCATCTATCGTCTTGTAACTTTGATTCGATTATTTAGAAATTTTATGATTGGATCAAAGAAATCTTCCAAAGTAATGAATTATCACTTCCTATTGTACAATCACCTATCCTTCGAATGAGTAACCAGTCCTTATTTAAGTTAACACATCTTACAACACTTTAATATTTGTGAAATCCCATAAAAGGTTGCACGCTAATACTTGAAACATCATGTCGGTTGATTCCTAGTACTTGTTCAATCTTTAATGTCGGCGCCGACGTCAATTTAGACAGGTTCATCTAACAACGTCCATGTATAAATTCAAATCAGTTATAATATATCTAACCAACATCAATATTTCCCAAACATAAAGCTCATCATTACAAAAATTGAAATCAAGTCATACAATAATCAACTAGGGTTTAATCAATCTAGATATAAAACAAATCAACCACTATTCCTTAAAATCACAAAAATAGAAAATTATATTATAATGATGATCTCAACCATTTGATTTGATTTGGTTCCTTAATGATTTTTTATCTTTGATCTCATTGAGGAGGGCCACAAGATGTGTATTATAGGGCTCTTTCTTCCTAGACGGCTTTAACCCTAATTACAATTTTAAAAAAAATCTTCATACTTTTTTAGCGTTTTTCTATTCATTTAAAAAGAATTTTCTATCACAAATGAGATGGGACGCACTGATGTGTATTTCTTCACAATCCTTTAAAAAGTGGAACATGAGCTCTAATGTTTTAGATGCGTTGATCCGTCAGGCCGAAGGGGCTCTCCCTCCGCCATGAAGAGGTCGTACTTTGTCCACGCAAATTCTAGTGAAGAACATGCCCTGATACATGACTATATGTTAGGCTCTATTTAATCTTTTCAGTATTTATTTCTGTCCAGCAATGAAACACCGCTTAATACAACTAAAGACAGTTTCCAGCCTTATCCAAAAGAAAAGGACACGAGGAGAGGAGGGATGGTCGTACTACATACACTACACGTCTTTCTCAGGATAAATTGGCAATATCTACGGCGTCTGGTATCTTGAATGTATTCGCTGCACCAAATTTCCTCCTCTCTGCCTCTTCTTCTTCATCACTTACGTAATTGTCGTCAAAGCTGCCTAGACACGATGGATCAAAAACACTTTTAGATCTGCAAACATCAGTTGCAAGCATGTTGACCTGTCCATTTTGAGAGATTTCAACCACCACAGTTTCATCATCGAAAGGCAAGGATTGCCTCCATCGTTCTCCATCAATGCTCATGCATGTATAATCAGCGGCACTTTTGTGAAACTCAAAACGGACCCTGTTTACCTATTGCCAAAAGAACGTAATAAATGTAATGCACAATGACATTGCTCATAAAAACGTGCAACTTTACCTGAGCTAGACGAGTTCCATGGCTGTTTGGGGCATGTAAAGCAAGTGCGTGCCAAGCATCTCTAAAACCAACAATCTCAAGAAGCCCATCATCAATATATGGTGGAGTCAAGTCTCTCTGCCACATTTTAGGGGGGGAAAAAAAAGCGAAACTAGCATAAAACTAATTGCTGCATCACATCAAGAAATTTCAGGCAGACAAGCAACAGAGTGAAATAGGAACCAACATCGCGCCTACTCTTTCCGTTCGGCATTCCCCAAGGACTAGTTCCATCAGAAAAGTAGGGCAAGTTAAGACATGAAATCCATCTGATACTGTTCACATAGAAAAGTAATACGTAAAGTGAGCAAGGGGAAGATGATTGACTAGGCATACGGTTCTTGAGGAGTAAATTACTTGTCATCCATATTACTAGCAGTAGGAAGTAAATTAATGGATAAAGTTTCCTTTTTCGTTCTCACAAATTACTTTTTGATGCAATAGCAAGAGAAATGATGGAATTGTTATCTTAATCTGCATCCCAGTAGCAATGACTCATATCTATTAAACCCTGAGGCTCTCATATTGTTAGTATAACAGCAAACTAGACTTGCAATGAAAGAAACTAAATACATTAATTAATCATTACAATTCTATGGAGCTGTGCCTAAGAAGCATTGTAAATTCATAGAAAAAGGATATGCTGGCGAATAGGTGTATGCATGAGAAAGCATTTTATTGGTTTTGATGAAAGAGCTTTCAAGAACTGCAGAAAATGACAAAGAATTCTAAATGCAGCATCTCATATTCTAGTCTGTCAGATTAAATTAATATCTTGAACTTCGCAAGTGAACTTGTGAAGCGACCTTATTTAGTTTAACTCATGCAAGGGGAAAGCTTAATTTGCACAAGAAGTCTCATCTGCATCTTTAGATGAAACATAAGTCATGTTAGAAAACCAACAGCGTGTATAATATTTGAGCACAAAATATACGCTAAAGTATGTTTATATCCAAAATATTCAATCAAGTTACCTGTGGGGCACATGTAGGTCTTGCCATTCTCCATATCTCTTCATGATCTTCACCTTTACTATGTTAGCTAAGTTCCTGGAACGAAAGATTGTGTTCGCTATCAATTTTACTAGGGCATACCACTGAAGAGTGGCTCACAAACTAACCATTGCGTCCAGCATATGACATGTGGGACAAAGAAAACTTAATTTGAGGTGTGGGAAAAAACCCATTTCATTGTGTCATGTTAAAGAAACATCAAATTCGAAATCTTATCTTTTTATATTTTTTTTGCATCTCTCATTTTTCTTTCCATGTCTTTGGAAGAAGTCTATCACCCAAAAGAAGCTATAAATGGGATTTGCTCAAGTCTGTGAAAAAGTCAAAAGAACGATCCAGCTAGAGGCATGAAAATATTTTAGGTACCAAGAACTTGCTTGTAGTGAAGAAGATGTACTGAAGTAAAGAAAGTCGACAAACACAATTAATAGAAACGACCACTAACATTGTGAAATTCGGATACAGAAAAAGCAATCATAAAGATCTAAATTATGGAATCCTGGCGAAGACAAGGATAGTGATATGGGATAAGTCAAGAAAGCAGTAAAGAATTCTTCTATACAAGAAATAATAAAATATAACAGCATAATTTGTCAAAAGTAGACTTCATCTATTCAGACTAAAAGTTTGGAAATAAACAAGAAGTGAAGATATAGACCCTCAGAAAAAGTAACTCCTAATAGGAAGTTGAACCGCTGTATTTAGTAACAGTAAGGAAAAATTAGCAGAAGAAAGCCTAAAAAGGATAGGCACTTCTCAATTAAATGGCGACTTCAGTTTACTAACCTTGAAGAGGGATACAGAAAGGAAGCACAAAACCATCCTTGTGCACAGCAGAGCCGCAGACGTTCATACTGGAAGGAAGGAACATATTCACAGCAGTACTTAGACAAGCCTAAAACAATTTCTTTTGCATATTATATAAATGCTTATAGGAAGAGAAAGAGACAATTGAAATGACTTGTTATTAACTAGATTGCAGTCTATTTATTTATAATGGGATAATGCAAGGCTCCATGGAACTTATCCTTCTCCTAACTGTGATTTAGTTTTGTGCAAACATAAGTGGTTATAGTATGAAATGAGGAAAGATCAATAATCATCCGATTACACCCTTGGATCACTATGCAGAGTGTGATGCATCACACACCTGATTAACTGTTTGTTCAGGATTCAACATCTGAGCATCCATTCCTGTATAAACAGAAAGAAAGTGATTGGAATGTTTGTGTTTTTGTTCTCTTTTATGGAATTGAGAAATTGTCTCAAAACTATACCATGACATGAGTTATACCATACACCATGACAAACAGCAAACCAATGCGTGAGGTAAAGACTTAGAATACTACGTCCCAAATTTCCGGAGAACCTTGGTCACATTGTTTACGATTTCTATCTAAAGGGAAACATGCATCTCCTCCCAACTTTAAATTGAAGATCTACTATGAAAGTTGACACAAGTCATTTCACACAAACAAAAGTGTTCTCCAATTCCATGAACACTTTTGGGATAGATAGGAAAGATAAGCTTCACAGTATTAACAATGGTCTAGGAGGAATCTTTCAAAAAAACAATGGTCTAGGAGGAGGATTTTAACCTCCTCTCTAAACCCAATGTTTCTAAATCCACAAGTAATTTTTGAATTGAATAAATTAACAAATAAAGAGTTCACAGACTTGTCTGAGAGGAACTCTTACCCATACTAAAGTTGCTCCAAAATCCACCGCAAAATGTAAGGTAACCCTCCTGAGAAGCATAAAAATTACTATTAGTCATAACTTGGTATCCACGAAACCACTTGTGAAGGAAAATTCAAGTGTGTACACAATAATTTTGCCACCTTAAGACATTAAAGGTGGCCTTGAATTTCATATACTGCATATCTTCAATTTCTTAATAATTTGTAGAAGATATACCAAGCAAACTTTGCAAAAGGACTAAACACAATACTTCTAATATCCTTCTTGGGATACTAGCAAGAAAATTGAAGATATACATCTTTGAATACTATCAAGAAACCATCATCCCAGGTCTAGGAATGGAAAATAGATTAAACACTCCCCAAATACATCAAAGTAAAACCCTCCCCAAATCCATCAAAGTAATGAGGTAGGCGTGAGATCTACTGATCATAAAGACTCCAATACTTTGCTGAGAAATAACTCAACACAAAAGGTTAAATTATTAAAGTTGTTCGTATATTTCAATAAATAATTCACTAAGTGCAGGCAATGAGCTATTTACAGGCCTCGTAGTGCAGGGAATAGTTTTCCCTTGGAACCCCTCATCTAACCTAATATGCAGAACAAATGAAAGCAATTAGAATACGGATTCATTGTCCCTGAAGGTAGCCAGAGATTCACAACCAATTTATTGCTAGTTAGATAAGCTATGTTCTTAATCTGTGACATCCATCCCTGGCTGCACGGGAGAATAAATTTGTTCTTAATGGATACTTTGCAATCCTCGATTAGAGCTTTATTGATGAAGATACGTTGGTTCTAGTTTCTCTACATTTTCTCTTCTCCCATTATATATTGATATAAAAAAAAATCAGACTTACGAGGCAAGGAGATAAGCAATGAAAATCAAAACTTGGAATGAGAATGACAATATAATTTTGGAAAAAATAGATTTGAAATAGGAATTGGTATACCTAAAAAATATGTTTAAAATAAGTTAATAATTGAAATTATTAAAACATCATATTAATTAAGTAAAAATAGACTTATTATAGTTATATCAAATATTATTTAAATTCAAATATCATTCGATATTAATTTTAGAAGTTGATGAATTATTTTTTATTTATTATAAAAATACAATTTTAGGTTTGTGTACATATATTTCATTAAAAAACTACTCAATCTTACATAACACCTAAATATAGAAAATTAAGAACACATTCTCCTACAAATGTATAAATTCTTTTTGTTCTTGAAAATTTTATCAATTCGCTCCTTGTTAATTGAAAATATAAATTAGTTAATATGGAAATAATTTATTTAATATTTATAAATGAATTAAATTTTATATATTTTTTGAATAAGCTTAACATTTAAAATCTTGAAATTTAGATAACGTATAAAGTGAGGATAAAACAAGTTATATTTTAATTATTTTCATTTCGCTTCCATAAAAGTAAGTCTACATGATAAAAGTTAGTAGATATACATAGTTTTGAAAAAAGTAAATCAACCTATATCAAATTTTCAGTTGATAAGGAATGAGTTAGGGGGTGCTTGGATAGTTGGTATGGGAAGAAAGGAATGGGTAAGGAATGAAAAAAGATGCTTGTAATATATAATGATTGGATAAACAGTGTTTTTATATCCCAATACTCCATACACTCCAATATAGTAAGGAATGGAAGTCATATCCTTAATAACATTTTCGAAGATAAAAATTAGTATGTATAAAATGAGAGGAGAAAGAGTTTAAGTCATCTTTATGTAAGATTAAATGAATATTTATACTTTTTTTTGAAAAAATAAAAGGAAAATATATATCTAAACCAACATTACAATGAGTTCAAGACTATATACAACAAAAGAAAGCAAATCTAACACAAGTTATTTACATGACCAAGCTAAAGGTGCCAACTATACTTCATGTCAGTAGATCAGGTAGTGTGCAGATTTTTTGCTATTAAAGAAGATCGAATCCAATTAATTATGTTCGCCGCAACCCGATAGGCTCCAGTTTCCTTATGAGCAAATAATCGCGAGTTACACTCCTTCCAAAGGACATATATGGTATAAAGAAAAGCGCCTTGATAGATGATAGCATTAGGATAACCCTCCCGGGAGTATCTAATTGCCCAAGCAAAAACGTGGTCCCAAGAGTAGGGAGAGGCCGTTCTCAATAACAAATGTAGGATCCTACTCCAGACCACTTTTGAGTATGAACATAAGAAAAAGAGGTGATCACGGTCTTCAACTTCCAATTTACACAAAAAGCAAGTAATGTCGACATTTCTATGCAAACGACATTTAGTCTTAAGTCTATTGAGGATAGCAAGCCACAATATAAAGGATGCCTTAGGAGAGATAGAATTATGCCATAAAAGAGAATGCCAAGGTACGGAAAGTTTTCCATGTGTCCTATTTAAAGTCGTATCATGGGATCCTCCCGTTGGGACAACTCCATCATTGCCTCCCATTTCTTCTACCGTTGAGGCACCTCAACCACAGGCGGTTCTGGACCGCCGTACTTTCCATGGTAGTCAACAGGTGCTTATTCATTGGCAAGGACTCTCTCCAGCCGATGCTTCCTGGGAAGACGTTGCTTCTATTCGCAACTCTTATCCTTCCTTTTCACTTGAGCACAAGCTCATTGACAGGGAGGGGAGTGATGTTATGGGTCCTAAGGTCTACCGACGCTATTCTCACAGGAAGTGGGCCCAGAAGAACGTTGCAGCAGTTGAGGAATAGCTTGGAATTGGTCATTTTTAAATTTTAGCATTCTTGCAATTACTTTTCTTTAAGTCGCGATAGTAGTTAATTATTGTAATTGCAACAGTGGCATTAACGCCTATATATTATGAATAAAGGAAAACGACTGAAGCAAGTTTTTGCCTACTCCAAATACATTAATCCAGAGATTAGAGTGTTCTCTCTAAATGAGCTCTCATCCCCTTCATGCCCAATCCTAATAAGAAAGGTAGAAATACTAACAAGAGTTCTTAGCAACAACAATTCCACGAATACGACTGCATTCTTCAACGACCCATAACCAGATCCTATATACGGGACCATAACAATTGACTTAGCAAAGAGATTGTCAACTTCACATTCACGATTATTGTGACATCCCCAATATAAATCATAATATAATTGTTGAGTTAGTCGTACTGCTCCACTCAAGCTATCAATATTCCTTATGAGTGCCTTATTTGAGTTTTCGATGTTATGGCTGCATCAGCATTGTGTACACCAAATCATCTTTTGCCCTTCTCCTACTTTATTGTCATTGGTAATTATTCATCATCATCTCCTTAATCAAGGCTAAAGCATCATTAGGAGTCTTGCTATTCAAGGTTCCCCTAGCTACTACATTAACCATCTACTTTGTTGCATAGTCTAGACTGTTATAGAGATTTTGAACTTGTAACTATGCTGGTAACCTGTGGTATGGAGACTTCCTAAGTAGATCCTTATCTCTGTCCTATAAGGAGTATAATGTCTCATTGTTGGGCTGTCCATAGGCAAAGATATCTTTTCTTAGCTTCTGAGTCTTGGCTGGTTGAAAGTACTTGGACTCTATTTCTTCATTAAGTTATTCCCTTATGATAATTGAAGTTGTAGGTAGTGACTTCAACCAAATGCTTTGCTTGATCCTTTAGTTTGAATGGAAACAACCTCAACTTTATAGCATCATTGGTTGCTAAACTTTAAATGTAGCACATATCTTCAGGAAGTTTGCAATATACGCATTAGGATCTTCATTTGAAAACCCATCAAAATACAACTATTGTAAATTTTGGATGATATTCAGTTTGATCTCGAAGTTGTTTGGATGAATCATTTATCTTATAATATTGGACCATGTCCTATTAATGATAGCTTTATATAGTCCAACAAAGTCCTATGCTGCCATTAAAGTCCTATGCTGCCATTAAAGTCCTATGCTTCCTTTCTATTATTTTAAGCTATTGATCTACTTGGATTACTGTTCTTGGGGAAAAGTCATGTATATTGATTGATTGATTGATTGTATTTTATTAAGTTTTCTATTATATTAAAATATCTCATAAATCATAGGATTAGAGAGTATCCCATAAATTTTGGGAATAGATATTACATTAGAATTATTAGTTTCCATTTATAGGTACTGGAATGTTGTATATGAGTAACACTTACTGTACGCTTTAGAGATATGCAAAAAATACAGTTCTTATTCAAATTTTGACATGATATCGGAGCCAAGTTAGATTCTTTGGATCAAGTTGTTTCCAGCCTTTATTGCTGCAAAAATATCTCTATTTTTTTCTCCTTTGGTTCAGCCTTCATTGCTACACCCTATTTTCTTCCTTCCATTTCAACCTTCATTGTTGTCTCCTCTTTGTTTTATCTCTTTCATCTTAGCCTTCATTGCTGATTATTGTGCTCTAAAACAGCACATTTCTTCCAGCCTTTATTGTTGGAAGTGCCTAAGGTTTAGCCTCCTTGTAGAAAGAGGAAAATATCAAAAGTTGAAGAAACAAGAAATATCACTACTACATGGTCGGAAGAAACTGCTTGATTCCAGCAATTAGTGGAATTAGCATCACAAAAACAGAGTAGTCTTAATCAATAAGAGATTCAGAGAGTGAGATCTCTTATAAACGGCCATGAAAAGCCTTCGGGTACTTGTTCTTTGGCATATTCAGGTAAGTTTCCACTTTTCTTTGGATTAAATGCCTCAAATACAAGCTTTACCAACTCTTGGGTCGTGGACTCAGAAGCTACAGATCATATGACCCATTTATCCACATGTTTCTCAACCTACACTCCATGTCCAAGAAGTTGAAAAGGGAGTCATATCTGACGGATCTTTAACAACTGTAGCAAGTCTAGGGAATATCAAAATAAATCCATCAATAACTCTTAAGAAATGTTCTTTATGTTCCTAAATTATCAACCAACCTTGTTTCCATACAAAAACTCACCCAAGATTTATGTTGTAATGTGACTTTTTTGCAATAGTCATTGTGTATTTGAGACAAGGATCCAGGTAGGATGATTGGACTTACTAGAGAATGAGAAGGCCTCTACTATCTTAAAGCACCAATTTAGTTGGATATAACTAAGTGCAAATTATCTCATTCTTTCATATCAGATTCTATTGCATCCAATAAAGAAAAAGCTTTGCTTAACCATTATCAGTTACAACATCCATCATTTCGAATTACTAAGATTATGTTTTCCTCTTTATTTACAAACCATGATTTTGAAAATTTTCATTGTGTGGTATGTGAGCTTGCTAATCACAAGCATGTGCCTTTTCTGATTAGCAATTATTTGGGGTCCATCTATTGTTTCTAGTACTTCTAGGACAAGATGATTTGTTTCTTTTATCAATGATTATACTCGTGTTACCTGGATTTTTTTATTCAAACATAAATCTAATGTTAGTAACATGCTCCCAATTTTTTTCTCCATGATCAAAAACCAATTTAGGACTAATATCAAAAGTTTAGGATAGATAATGCCAAGGATTATTTCAATCGAGTTCTTATCCCATACTTTCAAAAAGAAGAAATGGTTCATGAGTCTTCTTATGAGTATACTTCATAACAAAATGGGGTAGTACAGTAAAAAATGATCATCTCCTTGAAAAAACACGAGCTCTATTATTCCAAAAGAATATGACTAAGACATTTGGGAGGAAGCAGTTCTTACAGCGAAGAGCCTTCTAGAGTCTTGAGTCTCAAAAGTCCTATGGACGTCCCTTGAGCATTTTACCCAAATCTAAATACTACCAGCAATCTTATTCCTAGAATTTTTGGGTGTTTGTTATTTGTTCATGTTCATAATAGACAAAATTAGATCCTAGGGCTCTATAATGTGTCTTTGTGGGCTATTTTTCAACTCATATAGGGTATAAATGTTATCCCTATTCATCAAAGCAACTTTATATCTCAATAGATGTCACATTCAATGAACAAGAATCGTATTTCAATAATACTTATCTTTAGGGGGAGAATTCAGTTAGGGAAGACAAGGAAATTTTTTGCTAGATCTAATTCCCGTGTCCAATTCTACAACACCTAGAGATGTCACCCGACGGGCTGGGATAGACCAACCCATGGCCTAGCCCGACTACGGGGGCCGCGGGCGGGCCAGGTCATATATATATATATATATATTAAAGAAACCCGTAAAAAACGACGTCATATTTTAAGTAACGATCAAGCCACGGGCCAGGCCCACTCGACCTTGGCCCTTGGCTCGGTTAACCCGAGCCAAAATCGGGCCGGACCCTTTTTAACATCCTTAACAACACCAACCTTACCTTCTTATTCATCTTGTCTAAACCATATGCCAAAACAACCATCTAACCTTACTCCTAAACAACCCATGTCTAAACCCTATCTAGAAGCACTAAGTGAACCACAAGAAAAACTTGATTCTCCCTTTGGAGATGTGAGATTTGACAAAGGCAAGGTGTTCACAAGAAAGAAGATGGTTGTTCCTAAACCTACACAAGTCTAAAAGTCCAACTCAAATTCTTCACATGAGTTAACGATTCCTAATCTTGAATTACAAAAGGAAACTGAAGTTCATATGGATAATGATCAGCAGGACCTTCCTATTGTCATCAGAAAAGGAATCAAAGAGTGTACAAAATGACCATTATACCCTCTTGCACATAGCTTATCGTTTAAAAAATTTTAACCATCTCCCAGAGCCTTCCTTATGAGCCTAAATATCATTACCATCCCCACCACCTTATTTGAGGATTTATCTAAAGAAAAATGGAAACAAGCTATGAATGTGGCGATGGAGGTGTTGGAAAAATACAAAACTTGGGAATTAGTGAAGTTACCAATAGGAAAGAAACTAGTAGGTTGTAAGTGGGTATATATGGTGAAATATAGGACAGATGGGTTAATTAAGAGATGCAAGGCGCGATTGGTAGAAAAAGGTTATAATCATAATTATAGGATTGACTATTTAGAGACCTTTGCTCTAGTTGCAAAGATGAATACGGTTAGATTATTATTGTTATTAGCAACTAATTATGATTGGGAACTACAATAGTTTGATGTCAAGAATGCATGTCTTGGAGATCTAGAAGAAAAAATTTACATTGAAGTTCCACCAGGTTATGGGAAGAATTTGGATGTTTATATTGTGTATAAGTTGAAGAAGGCGCTATATGGCCTTAAGCAATTGGCTAGAGCATGGCTTGAAAGACTTGCTAGAGTTATGTTGGCTATGAGATACAAATAAAGTCAAGGTGATCATACATTGTTTATCAAACACTCTCCTTCAAAGGGAGTTAAAGCTCTTCTAGTATACGTTGATGACATAATAGTGGGAGATAATGATAAAGAGAAACAATTGCTGAGTCAATGATTAGCTAAGGAATTTGAGATTAAGGCATTGGGAAGGTTGAAGTATTTCCTTGGAGTTAAAGTTGTACATTCTCGACATGGAATTTTTACCTTGTAAGAAAAGTATGTTACAGAGCTTTTCAAGGAAACAAGTAAGACAGCATGCAAACCTACAAGCACTCCTATTGATCCAAATCTCAAGCTTGGAAAAGCAGAGAAGGAGGATGCAGTAGATAGAGGATGTATCAATGCCTAGCAGAAAGACTAATTTATTTCTCACACACGATCAGATATAGAATATGCAATAAGTGTAATTAGTCAATCTATGCATAGTCCAAAGGAATTTCATATGCAAGTAGCTTAAAGAGTACTTCAATATCTTAAAGGAACACGAAGAAAGGGTATTTTGTTCAAAAGAAATGGAAGTTTGGTTCTTGAGGCATACAATGATGCTGATTATGCTGGATCTATTATTGATAGAAGATCAACTTCAGGATATTGCACTTTTCTTAGTGGGAACCTTGTGACTTAGAGAAGTAAAAAACAAGGTGTAGTGGCTCGATCAAGTGTAGAGGCTGAATTTTGGGAGATGGCATAAGGTGTGTGTAAACTACTCTCGTTGAAGATTATTCTTAGAGATTTAAAGATTAAATGGGCTGGCCCTATGAGACTTTATTGTGACAATAAATCTACAATCAGCAGAGCTCATAACCCAGTTTAATATGATAGTACAAAATACATTGAAATCGATAGGCACTTTATCAAGGAAAAGTTAGAAAGTGGATTAATTTGTACTCCTTATGTGTCTACTTATGGTCAATTGGCTGATATTTTCACCAAAGATTTGAGCAACTCAATTTTTTAGATTATTATATCCAAGCTAGGAATGGAGAATACCGATTCACCAGCTTGAGAGGGAGTGTGGAAAAATCATATATATTGATCGATTGATTGATTGACTATATTTTATTAAGTTTCCTATTATATTAGAATATCTCATAAATTATAGGATTACAAGGTATCCTATAAATTATGGAATTAGATATTGTATTAAAATTATTAGTTTCCATTTAAAGGTACTAGAATTTTATATATGAGTAATACTTGCTATAAACTTTAGAGATATGCAAAAAAATACAATTCTTATTCAAATTTTGACAATTCTCTTCCTTTCTCAATTTTTGGACCCTCTTCAGAGGAGTTGCATCTTATCATATACCAGGTGTCAAACATTTGAAATTAAATCAACAAGAGTACATAAAACAAAGAATTAAAACATAAATAGAAGAATAAATACAAAAGTAAACAAAAAGGACTGGATTAACAATTATCATGTCTCTTTATATACTACATTAGTCCCCACTAATGACGCCAAAAATTTAATCGATTTTTTTCTCTACTATCCTAGTATGAAAATATATGCAAGTAGACTTATTGTATTATACTAGTGTAGCAATAGGTTGAGCTTGATCCTATGAGAAATAATATAATTATTAAGTCAAACCTTACTACTGTTATCTAATCAATAATAAAGGAATTTGTTAGATTAAAACATAAACTAAATTAAACTAACAAGATTGAAATATCATTAGAAACAAATCAAACAAGTAATCAATAAGAAACTAGATAATAATAACATCTATAATCTTGGAATTTGTGAACTTTTGTGGCTGAAGATAATCTTGGATGATCTTAGAATTAAATGGGAAGGTCCAATGAAACTTTTTTGTAATAATAAGTCAGCTATTAGTATTGCTCATAACCCAGTACAACATGATCGTACGAAGCATATTGAAGTTGACAGGCATTTTATCAAAGAAAAACTCGATAGTGGTTTGATTTGTACTCCTTTTATCTCTAC
>JANIJH010561074.1:0-14209 GCA_024520975.1 Erythroxylum areolatum
AATGTCTTACGAATCCAATGGTTCAAGAATCAAGTCATTTGGAGGTCTAGAGAAGAAGTTATGGCCAAAAGAATCCAGCTTGTTCATATCTTTACTTATACTATACATGTCTTGGAGGAATTACTATAACTCTCACTAAAGATGTCGGATTAACTTCATTTTTAGACTATTGGAAAGAGGACTTCCAAATCTACAATGTTCATGAAAACCTTGAAGGTCAATTCTGTCGTTTGACTTCTATATCGTCTCACATTTTGCATCGTCTCAGTTCTATCGTCTCATTTCCACCGTCTCATTTCTATCGTCTCATTTTCTTCCGTCTCATTTCTATCGTCTACTTTTCTTCCGTCTCATTTCTATCGTCTGATTTTCTTCCGTCTCATTTCTATCGTCTACTTTTCTTCCGTCTCATTTCTATCGTCTGCTTTTCTTTGGTCTCATTTCTATCGTCTGCTTTTCTTCCGTCTCATTTCTATCGTCTGCTTTTCTTCCCAGAACGTCTCCACTTATAAGGATCATAACTTTTGACTCTGATGTCTAAAATTTTCATGCTATATACCGTTGGAAAGATAAAAGAAAGATCTACAACTTTCTACAAGGCAGCTTAGCTAAAATCTCTTTATATCAATTCCAAATTTGCCCCTAAACTCTGAAGACGAATTTTACAGACACACACCAACATACTACACCAAGTTCTTAACTTTATGAAAATTTAAGACTTTTAGAGACAAAACTGAAATTTGATGCCTTCATACTAAATATAGCCATATATCTCTTGATTAATCCAAATTAAGAATTATATCGTTTGGACAACTATAGAAAATGTTATGGCTAAAAGACTGAAGCATATTCAGTGAACATTTTCCATATCACTACCAATTTTATTTTCAAATCTTTCCTTATCTCACCTCATACCTAGATCACTCTTCCCACTTCCTCTACTTCTCATTTTCAATAAAATCACGTTTAAAAACAATCATACCCAGAAGTTGTCAATGAATGCATGTACACTTATTTTTGTGCAAAGATTCAATATTCATGTGCATATATGCTAACATTATGCATAAGCAAGAAAAATGCATTCCTTAGTCTCTCTTTAAGCTTACATGTGTTGAAATTTCGGGTCCTAACCCTTAATATGGAGACGGGATGTTACATTAAAAATGGTAAACCCTCTGAAATAGAGATAAGAGAAGATTGATTGATGGTGGTAGGTAACAGATTATGTATTCCAGACATGTTATAGTTGAAAGATGAGATTCTTAATGAGGCACAAAACGCTCCCTATGCGATGCACCTGGGGAGTACAAGAATGTATAGAGACTTGAAAGAATACCTCTGGTGGAAAGAAATGAAGAAAGATGTTGCAGAGTATGCTAGAAAATACTTAGTGTGTCATTAAGTCAAAGTAGAACATCAAGCGCCAATTGGTAAGCTTAAACCTTTGTCTATTCCAAAATGAAAATGGGAGAAGATTACAATAGATTTCTTGGTGTGACTGCCAAGGACTAGTAGGAAACATGATGTAATATGGGTGATTGTTGCTAGGCTAACCAAGTTAGCTCATTTCCTACCAATTAGACACGCAGATTCTTTGAATGTCTTGGCCAAGAAATAAATAGATAAAATAATCACTTTATAGGATTCTAAGTTCCATAGTTTTGGATAGAGATCCCAGGATCACCTGTAGATTCTGGGAAAGCTTGTAAGGGGCTTTGGGAACTAAGTTGCATTTTATCATGGCTTTCCATCCATAGACTGATGGCCAATTAGAGATGACAATACGGATATTGGAAGCAATGTTAAGAGCTTGTGTTATGGATTTCAAAGGCTCATGGGATGATCATCTGTCTTTAATTGAATTGTTGACAATAATTCCTACCACTTAGGAATTTAAATGGCACCTTATGAAGCTTTGAATGGCAGGAGGTGTAGAACTCCTATTTGTTAGGATGAGGAAGGTGAAAGGAGACTTTTAGGACCTGAGTTGGTACAAGTTATAGCTGACAAGATTAAATTAGTAAAACAGAGACTCAAAGCAACTCAATACAGGATGAAAAGCTATACAGATGCATATAGAAGGGAGATGGAATTTGAAGTTGGAGACAAAGTGCTTCTTAGAGCCTTTCCATGGAAAGGAGTTTTGAGATTTGGTAAGAAAGGCAAGCTTAGTCTAAGATACATAGGCCCTTATGAGATCATTGAAAAGATTGGGCCTTTAGCCTATAAGTTAGCCTTACCACCAGAATTATCTAAGATTCACAATGCTTCCATGTATCAATGTTGAGAAAATACCGATCAGATCCTTCACACATGGTCCAAACTTCATAGGTTCAATTAAGGGAGGATTTGACTTATGAAGAACAACTAGTGGAGATCCTAGATTCGAAGGAAATGATCTTGAGAAATAAGATTATGAAGCTGGTTAAAGTCTTATGGAAGAACCATGCAAGAGAGGAGGCAACATGGGAGTCTTTGGAGACCATAAAGGAGAAGTATCCACACCTCATTGTAAACTCAGGTAAGAATTTCGAGGACGAAATTCTTTAAAGGGAGGAGAATTATTGGACCCAAATTTTGTTTTCTTTTATTTATTTATCTAATTATTCATTGATTTATTTATTTTATTTTATTATAATTTAGTCATTAATTTAGTGAGCATAAGTAGAAATTAGAGTTACTAAATAAAGATGTTAGAATTAAATTAGTGTAATGGTCATAAGAGACAAAAGAAGGGGCAAAATGGACATTGCATTAATTGAAGGGCAAATTTGAGAGAACTAAACAAATATAATTGGAAAGCCAAGAATAAAATGTTTTTTTGAATTAGAAGAAGAGAAGAAATCGCAGGAGAGAAGAGAAAAGAAGAGAAAACGTAGAGAAGAAAAAAATTAGAAGCTAGGGAAAGAAGAGAGAAAATCATAGAGGAAGAAGAAGGAAGAAGATTTGGGCTAAGCTTAAGGTAATTTTACCATCTTTTCTTCTTGTTTGAGTAGAAAAAGAAGTAGAGAATGAGTTTGTGTAGGAAGAAAGAAGAGAACCCATTTTGATTTTTCATGGATTTCTAAACTAGGTTTTGGTTTTTCTAACCTAAAGGGACTATAGGTTTAAGCTCATATTTATTATTTTGATTATTGAAGCTTTATGAATTTCCATTTAAATATAGGTTGAATGAGAATTTTATTTGTTTTAGGAAACTAAGAAAATCTTACCCAAGAGCAAGAGGAAAGGCACAATTGAACTTGGATTTCCAAGCAATTTAGGTAGGTAATATGTTTATAGTTATTATAATAATGGGTAAATTTCCTGTTTGCTTGTATGATTAATTGTTGTCTTAAATTATTGTGATTGTGAAGAAAATGTGTTATAAGTTATTACCATGTTATGCATTGAAAAATGCCATGACATTTTGTATGAATCAAACGAGGAAAAAGCATGAGATGCATAAAAGTATGAACATGCAATGAAATGAATTGAGCATAAGAATTTGCTTATATTTAGGCAAGAGAGAAACCATTTCATTTGTCATGTGCACGTTGACCTAAAGCCTTCTCCCAACTACCCGCTCGTGACATATGGGATCCTAAGAATGGACTCATTTTGTTTATGGTATAAACTTCAGTTTCTCCATTTCGACCCATGGGACTCTCAAGCCATTATGTTGTGCATTGCATTTTGATTGGTGAGCAGGATATGAAATTGAGTGTTATGTTGATGATTATATGCCACATGATAAGTTCTATGTGATAATATCTTGAACTATAAGTCTCTGAAATAGAATTGTGGATAATTTGACTTGTTGGATTGAAATGAGTTAGATTGAAATGAGATTTATATGTATATATATAATATGCTTGATGTGTGGCTTGTTATCGCTGGTTATAAGCGTATTAGCTACTTAGCTTTATAACTCAACCCATCATTTTTTCACTCCTCAGGTACAGAACGAGAAGATCGTTGATCCTTACAAAGTTGGGCAAACTCCGAAATAGAGATAGCAATTTTTGTAACTAAGTTAGTTTCTATATTTTGGATAGCTTTATAAGCATATCAAACATGAGCATCAATTATATTTTGTATTAAGTTAGTGATGTAGTTATTGATATGTAACTAAAGCTTTGTTCGAACTCTCTTTTGTCCTAGTAATGAGATTGAGAATTGAAGAAGTTTCTTTTGTATATGTTCATGTTTATCTTTTGAATGAGTTGGTATGGTTGTTTTGGGAACTTGTATGTGTATGGTCATATTTACCATTTGGTTGAGTTGTTAAATTGTTGTGGTTGGAAATAGAAGTGCATGATAGAGTTGGATTGCTGGGTTCTGGGTTGTGATACGGAGGTTTGGTTGTGGCGAAGGTGTGACTTTGGCCACGACGAACTTTTCCTGAAGGGTATTTTTATGTGGCGAAGCCCGACTTTCGCCATGACATATTTTTCCTAAAGGGTATGTCAACTTGACCTCGAACCTTCGCCGCAACGAAGCTAGACTTTCGCCACGGTGTATTTTTCCCAAAGGGTGCTATTGCTCGACCTTGGAACTTCTGGTTTCGCCTAGTGAACTTTTCCTGAAGGATCCTTAAAAATGATTCTATAGTTTCGCCACGGCGAAACACTACTTCGCTGCGGCATTGTTGAAATCAAAATTTCCTTACAAATTGAATGCTTTCGATTTTCCTCTCGCATGATCCTCACCAGAACACCCCATGTGGTCGCCTTTGGATTAGTCATGGGACCCGAGCCTAACATCTGATTTGTTTTGTTATCATTAGACATTGTTTGAGAAAATCCTCTGTTGAAGTTAGTACGAGACGGTCATACTATTGGGTGTGAAATACTTTTATAGGTTGTGAGGACGAGAGATAGTGTCAAGAGTTGAGTGGTGTTAGCTTAGTAAAGCCTTGTATAAAAACTATTGTCCTTAGTAAAAGTATTCAACTAGGTGAGAGCCCCGCATACATAGACAAGATATGTCAAAATGCGTTAACAAATTTTGATGTTGATTTATTTTAATATGTTTAATCTTTTTTATTTTTGTTTGTGCTAGAAACGATTGGAGAAAAATATGAAAGTTTGCGAAACCATTACATCATTCGAATTCTATCACTTATAATTATATGCAATTGTAGAATATCCGACTAGCACCCTGTTGTCAACTTACATTCATCTCACTTCGTCTCTCGTTGCTTTGATCACTAAGTACTTTTACAACCATAAATAAGGTTTTAAATTTTGAGCTGTAATTATTATTGTGGTTAAAATAGTTCGAGTTGTTCTTTAAATTTATTTTAATTATAAATATATTACTTATAATTATGAATATATTTATTTATAATTGTTATGTAACCCGTAATCCAATTTAAAATCTTGACTACAAATTAACTTGGATTGTCATCAAACCATCCTAAACAATAAAATACATTTCACTTTTCTACATCTTGTGAATTGCATTAAACTTTTTGGTACTGGTACAATAAGTTTTTGACATATCAGATAAATATATTACAAAAATTTGATGGGAAAGAGACTTCAATCTCGTCTTTTAATTAACTGAATTATAAGTATCTATTGATTCTAAGTTTCCTTTGTACTATCACTGGCTCTAGTTGTTAACAGGAAAATGAAGTTAGCAAATTCACTAAATTTTGAGGTTCAAATCTTAGTGAGTTTTTCTAAGCTTTGATGTCAAATGCTGAAGTATCAAAATTAAAATGATTTTTTTATTACTTTAACATAGGCATGTTAAGTAGTATTTTTGTGACAGTAGAGCTAGGCTAATGAATTTCGTTCCGTACCAGCTGAAGAATAGTATAAAATAGGGATGTTAATTTACCAGGTATGAATACTGGTCGGTATTGGTCATATATTAGCTAGTACTAAAAATTTTGAAAAATATAAGGACTTATTAGCATAATTTTTAATTTTTTTAAAAAAATACTCTATGGCCTCTCTCTCTCCCTCCCCCCTTCTTTGTTTTTCAAAGTTTTTATAATTAATTATTTAGTTAAGCTTTTATTGTGATTTTTTATTTTTAATTTGAAAATAAAATAATTATTTTTATTACTAATAATAATTATACATCAAATTAAACTTAAAAATAAATCATTTTATTTAAATTTATTTTAATCTTTTATATAATATTTATTAATAAATTATTTTATTTTTAAATAAATAATTTAAAATTATTATTTATAAACTAATATTTATTTTCTACATTTTTAATTATTAAATCAAATTTTATTTGAAATTTATATATTTTAAAAATATTTTTAAATTTAATTATGTTTAAATTATTATTAAATTAAATTAAGATATTTATAATTTTAGTAATAACTAATTTTAATTAATTAAATATATAATATATTTAATTGATAGTAAATTAAATAATATATGTTTTTGTTTCATGTTTCAATTTTAATTGGTTGTTTCCTTATCACAAACTCTTGTTGTAAATTGTAATAATTTGAGAGTTAAGGATTTTTATTTTTCTTTTTATTAGATGTTTTAATGTAATTATTATTTATTATATAATGAAAATGAAATTATAATATTTTAAATACTTTGTATTTTTAATTTATATTTGTATGATGATAATTGTCTTTTTTCATAAAAATTGTGGTTATTATTTATATGTAAAATATCTGAAAATTATTGTCATTTCATATTAATTGTTATTATTATTTATTATTATGATTTTTAGAAACAAGGTTAAAAATATATAATACAATTGTATAATAAGATAATGAACTATTTTATAAATTTAAAAAAAATTCAAAGATTATTTCATAAATTTAAAAAATTATCCGAAACGGTACTCGATATTTACCGATACTGGTACAATACCGTACTAAAATTTAATTCGATATCAAGTCTGGCACGATATTTGTAATGTTGAGTAGAGCTTTATTTTTTATTTCTTAGAGTGTTGATATAATAGTTATTACTTCTTATCTTTAAAATATCCAGATGGATATGCGGTTCATAAAAAGTTGTAACTTGGTGGCTGCCACCATATTAAAAAAGCGATGACCTTTTGCTGCAACGTGTAAGAAAATCTACGAACATATCATAAAATATAGTATCGATTATATGCATGAAAAAACAAACATACATACTTGATGATTGTTTAGATTTTCACCGGTTAAGGAACACAGAGACTGCCCAATCCAATGTTTTTCTCTACCAAGGCCAAATACACGAAGTAAGTTATTCTCTAAACCGTTGGCTTTGTCTTTTAAATACAATCTTCAGTCAACTACCATCAGTAGTTATTATTGTACACGGATGTTTTAGACCCATCATGGGTGAAAGAAAACCATCACAACGGCTAACCCGGATCTTGACTAGCTAGGACGTAACGTCCGTGCTTGATTTATAGTAATTTAAGTTTCGTTTGTTAGTCAGTAGATAGCGATTAGATTGTCTTTGAGTGAAGAATTTAAGCTACTTTCTGTTGTCAACTCCTCCTCAGAGTTAAACAGTCCTCTTCATTACCCACAACAACCGAACATAGATCAATCCTGATATCCTGCACTAGTCATTAACATTTCGGTGAAAAAGTTGGTGCTGCTATTAACAAAAAGGCAGGTCATCAAATGGCATCAATATGGATTAACGCTTAACTTAAAATTAGACTTGAGAGAGACAAATATTGAAGAACAATAATTATATGTACAAGTTCAGATGTGAGCTTGTTCTGCAGATGGAGACCAGCATTGTCATATAAGAAGAAGATGGCGATGATGATGAAGAAGAATTTCAGTTGTTAATGGAGTGGCCAACACCATGACTTAAACCTGGTTTTGTTGGACAGAAATCTTCAACGTAATCTGCCTTACTAATTTTCTGCGCTTTGAAACTCAAACCAATACTAGTACCGCTCTTGCCACTACTCTCTGATGTATTCGCAATTTTGATTGAGCATTTCTGGCAGGACTCGTATAGAAGACTTCACGAAACAGGATGACAACAAGAACTAAAGTACAGAAACTAAGATTTTTTTATTTTTTATTTTTGAACTCCAACTGAAAAACTTCATTAAGAACAATTGTTTGCAGCTAAAGTTGACGCAATACAAGTAGTAAAGGATAAATCCCAATAAACAAGACCTGTCATAGAACTAGCATTTCTCGCAAGAATGTGAGCTGCACAGTTCGCAGATCTTTTACAATAACCAAAATGAACATCATTAATAGAATGACAAAGAAATAAGCAATCATTAACAATAAAATCAACTTCTGACTGATTGTGACTATTCGAAAGAAGACTTTGAATGACCAATTGTGAATCCGATTATATAATAACTGAGTGTAACTTTTGTTTTTTAACCCAACTTAAAGCTTCTCGAATCTCCATAGCCTCTGCTGTCGACGGGTCCAAAATCCTCGGAAATACATTAAATCCCGCTACTAGGCAATCACCGTTACTGTTCCTAACAACAAAATCAGTGCCAGTCTTCCTTGCCTCTTTGAAAATAGCTGCATTTGTATTTGTTTTAATGAAATCAACTGGTGGTTTCTGCCACATAATAGGAGTCACTCTAGCATTACGCCCACTTGCAGAGAGGCCGCTTCTAGCACTATTCCAATCCCTCAACATCGAGCGAGCCAGAAACAAAATAGCTTAAGCTGAATGTTGAAGCCCCTTCCAAACCAAATCATTCCTATTCTTCCACAATGCCCAACATATAGATACAGTCAAACACTGATCATCATCAGAAAAGTTATGCGTAACAAAAGAAAACCAATAAGGTAAGACAACAGCGATGAGATGGAAAAAACCTAGCTGTGAGAGAGACCACACCTCCCTAGCATGACAGCACTCAAATAAGATATGTGAGACCGATTCAAACCCAATACCACAAATAGGACACACAGATGACATATCCACTCCTTTATTTACTAGAATAGCACGTACTGGCAGACAAGCATTTAACGAACGCCAAAAGAAATTTTTTATCTTAGCAGGAATGTTCAGAGACTAAAACTACTTCCAAATAGGAGAAGGAAGGATCTGATTCAAACCTGAAGGGGCGACGTGAATATGACGATAAGCACTTTTAACTGAGTATACTCCTTTCCTATCCAAAGCCCAAAACCAATCATCAATGTTTCGATGTAAGCTCAGTGGAATCTGGAGAATTAAATCTCTATCTCGCTCATTAAATACGGCTGAGATTAAAGGCAAATTTCATTGGTTAAGGTCATGAAGAATTAACCCCGATACTCTGCTATTTCGCCAATCGTCATCCAAAGCTGAAGTGACATAAGGGTTCTCCACATCTGGCAACCAAGGATCTGAACAAACACTGATTGTACTCCCATCCCCAACTCGCTTCCTGTATCCCTATTTAACAAAGTCTATGCTAGAGAAAATGCTGCTCCAAGTATAGCTAGGGTTAGGACCTCTTTTTGCATCCCATATTGTGCTTCGTGGAAAATAACGCGCTTTAAGAACTCTAGCAACTAACGAAGAAGTATCAGCCAATAAGTGCCAAAACTGTTTCCCAAGCAAAGCAGTATTGAAGTCGTAAAAAGTCCGAAAACCCATACCCTCCAGATGTTTCGGCCAACACATTTTCTCCCATGTCATTCAAGCAATACCGCGCCTTTGTCGTAAATTTGTACCCCACCAAAAAGAATTAAGCACCATCTCAACTTTCTTACAAACACCCACCGGCAATCTAAAAACAGTCATGGCATAGTTCGGAAGAGATTGAGCAACAGACTTCAACAATATTTCCTTACCCGCCCTTGACAGATAATTCCAATTCCACCCATGTACACGTTTCCACAGTTTCTTTTCAATAAAGGAAAATATGTCCTTCTTATTCCGTCCAACAAGAGAGGGTAACCCAAATAAGCCGTTTCCGCAGTGCCCACTTCCACGAATAGACAAGAAGAAATAAGATTTCTTTGCTGGATTGGAGTATTAGAGCTGAATCTAATAGAGGACTTGTTAAAGTTCACCAGTTAACCTGAGTCCAACTCATAGATGTGTAAGATCTCTCGAATTGCTTCCGCTTCCCGAAGATGGGCAGAGAAAAAGATATAGCTATCATCAGCAAAGAAAAGGTGTGATACAATAGGTGCTCCAGTAGTAACTCTACAGCCATGAATAATACCTTGACTCTCAAAAGATCGGATCATCGATGACAGTCCCTCCGCACATAAAATAAATAAATAAGGCGACAGAGGGTCGCTCTACCTCAGCCCTCGCTCTGGAAGGATAGGTCCAAGCATTTTATCATCATGCAACACGTAATACTGAACCGAACAAACACATATTTTGATCAATCGGACCCATTGTATATGAAACCCCATCCGGATAGTACTTCTTCCAGGTAGTGCCATTCAATCCTGTCATATGCCTTGCTCATGTCCAACTTAAGAGCTACTTTGTCTTCCGCCCCCTGAGTCTTCCTCTTCAGATAATGATTAATCTCATAGGCCACAAGGAAATTATCTGATATAAGTTTATGAGGAACGAAAGCGCTTTGATTTTTCGAAATCAAAGCTAGAAGGATTGTCTTCAAGCGACTTGCAATCATCTTCGTGATAACTTTATACAGAGTGTTACATAAAGCTATAGGCCTCAAGTCTGCTAGTGTCTCTGGCGAATTCTTCTTTGGGATTAGAACAACCGATGTCTTAGTCAAGTCGTCAGGTAAATAACAATTGTGTAGAAAGTAAAGACAGTCCCGTATGACATCCTCCCCTACGATGTTCCAACAACTCTGATAAAACGCGGCATTCATCCCATCCATTCCCGGAGCCTTATCCGGGTGAAGACTAAATACTACCCCTTTTACCTCCTCTTTCGTATAAGGTTTTAATAACAGCTCATTGTGCGCTTGAGTAACAGATGGGGACAGAGTTGTAGCCATAGTACCTGTGCTTACTCAAGTAGCCGTATAAAGATCCGTAAAATATTCCACCACAATATCACCCAATCCCGAATTCCAATGTCGAATTACCCCTGCTTGATCTTTCAGCTGTGTAATATAATTTTTCCTCCGCCGCGTAGAAGCAACTGCATGAAACAACTTGGAATTCGAATCCCCATCTTGAAGCCATAACATTTTTGCCCTTTGTCTCCAAAATATCTCCTGTTGTCTAAGAGTTTCATGATATTGCTCTTGAAATCCACGGAAATCAGCCTCAGATAATCCATCATCTCCTCTTCGAGCTCTCTTCATATCAGCCTTTAGATTTAAGAGTTTCTCCCTAAAATGGCCTGTTATCTCCTTTCCCCAAATTTCTAGAGCTTCACTACATGCTTTTAGCTTGTCCTGCAAAGAAAACCCCTCATTTTGTTTCCAGACATCTTCGACAACTGGCAGAAACCTGGAATCCCTTAACCATGCATTTTCGAATTTGAAGCTTTTAACACCCACACGAATTGACACTGCAATAGGATGCAGAAATATCGGAGAATAATTAGACGAAGTGATCTCCAAATTACTCACCTTATAATAAGGAAACATTCGAATCCATCGATCACAAGCCAACACCCGATCGAGTCGTTCCTCAATCTGGTTCTCAGAGTCGTTGCCTCGAAACCAAGTAAAACCATATCCATGCATCCCTAAGTCAATTAAGTGGCAATCCGTGACTGCAGCTTGAAAACACCGAATTAGACAATCAGGCTGAGGGTTTCTACCACGTTTTTCCGATTGGTGTAGGATGTCATTGAAATCCCCAATAATAACCCAGGGCAAATTCAATTTAGAGGCGAGACTCTGGAGCAAATTCCATCCCACCTCTCTTTGATTACTGTTTGGTTCTCCATAGAACCCAGTAAGGCACCAAACATCCCTTCCGTCTGTACTAATTTCAACGTCTATGTGTCTCTGAGAGAAACCCAATAGACGAACATCATTCTTTCTCTTCCAGAACAGTGCTAAGCGCCCACTCTGACCATTGGGCTCGACACTAAATAGGCCTTCAAAACCCAACAAAAGTTTTATACGATCCAGCTTTTCCCTACTACATATGGTCTCTATAAGGAAAAGAACTTTGGGTTTTTTAACGGAAACCATATCCTGAAGAATACGAATTGCTCGTGGGTTACCCATCCCACGCAATTCCAAGTTATGCAACTCATAAGAACTGGCGGGCCTGATCCACAGGTCCCGCCAATGGTCCATTTTTTGAACATAAGAAAGAATTTTGAACGTAAAAGTAAGAAATAAATTCAATTTAAAATTTAAAATATTATAAAATTATCATTCAAATCTTTAATAATCAAACTTAAATTAATAATTGTCACTGACAAATTGCAAGGAGCTTTTAGTTACAATATATTATATTACTCTCTCTTAGTACAGCTAGGGAATCTAGCTAAGACGGCTACTTACGTGGGACTCCAATGTTAATGGACCCAACTTTCCAAAATTTGCTGCGGTATTTTCCAGTGCCGGAACAGAGGCCGTAAGGGTTTTCCTTCTCGATCATATTTCACATGGTAAGTAGTACCTTTTGTCTGGCAATAATATGGAGCTCAGATTCCACTCAAATGGGTCATGTTCATGGTTATAATTTGTCGTAAATAATGCTCTTGTCACATGGGATTCTTAAACTTGACTTTTCAACTAATAATAAAGGATTTCTTTCGAAAGTAAACTTTATAATTTCTTGTTAATTAGGAGTCTTTCATTTCTTAGTAAGGAGCCCATCGTTAACAAATAACAAGTTAAAATTTCATAGATTTAATTAGTAACATATACCAAATATTCATCATGCTCACGCTCACAAATCATACAAGTATATTATACATCTTTCAGCAAAATATATCGTCATCTTAATTTTCTCCCTTTGTCATCATCAAAAAGTTGAGGAAAAAGAATGAATTAAGCAAAAATAGCAACAAAGTTATCGAAGAGATATATAACAAGTTATGCTCAAAACGATACAAGCTGAAGATACATAGTTAACTCTTAACTATCCCCCTTTGTCATTATAAAAAATATATATCCACTCTCCCCCTGCATTAAAGATGAGAATTTTTCACAGATTGATGGATTAGTAGCACCAAATATTATGTCATCAACGTATAATTGCACTAATAAGGTTTTATATATTTTTCCTCTTTTGAAGTTATTCTCAAGTAAGAAAATACTTAATCTTTCATATCATATTTGAGGTAAGGCTTTAGATAACTTCATCACATAATCTAGATGATCTTCATTCTCAAACCTAGGGGTTACTTAACAAATACTTCTTCGTTAATATAACTATTTAATAATGCACTTTTATTTTCTATTTGGAGCAACTTGAAGTTTCTATAGCATACAAAGGCAAGTAAAATTCTAATCGATTCCAATCTAGTAACAGGTGCATACGTTTCATCAAAATCAACATCTTCCTGTTGATTGTAATGCAATACCCTTTTTTTAGTCTGAACTTTCCTACAGAACTTCTCAAAGACTTCAAAAGTATAATTTTCATTTGATAGAAAATAAACTCATGTAAATCTAGAAAAGTCATCTACTATAACAAAACCGTAATGTTTGCCATCAAAACTTGATTCCTAGTAAGACCAAATAAATTCATATACACGAGTTCAAGTGGCTGGTTAGTAGTTACAATAATTTTAGAAGGAAAGTTGCTTCTGATTTGTTTTCCTTTTAACCAAGCTTCACAAACCTGACTACTCTCAAATTTCAAATTGGACAGTCCTCCTATTAACTCATTTTTGGAAAATTTTGATAAAATGCTCATGTTAGCATGTCCAAATCTTCTATGCTAGACAAGTGAATCATTTTCTATTAAGACAAAACACTTGCCACTTTGAGAAGATATGTCTTCCAATTGAGCACAGTATATGTTATGATTTCTAGGACCAACAAATGTAATATTATTTTTAATATTGTCAATTTTTTCACAATGTGATGCATAGAAAGTAACTTTGTAACCTTTATCACATAATTAACTTACACTAATCAAATTATGTTTCAATCCATTAAAAAAAAGAACATTATCAATAGAAGCAGAGTTAGAATCACCAATTTTACCAATTCTAGTAACCTTTACCTTGTTTTTATCGGCAAAAACAACATTACCTCTGTTTTTCCTTTCAATATAGTTAAAATGGGATATTTCACCTATCATATGTCTCAAATGTCTACTATTAGATTGATGTGGTTCCGCAAGTTCACGGGTCTCAAGTAGTACAGTATAATATCGTCCTACAGGGAGTAATTGTGTAAGTAC
>JANIJH010561172.1:0-14193 GCA_024520975.1 Erythroxylum areolatum
CCAAACTAGTATTGTTCACATCAAACCTTAAACAAAATCATTCAAATTAATAACATTTCTCTTTCCTTACTCATGACCAAATCACCACAATTTCTCGTTTAATGTCAATTTAGAAATCCACAAATCTGAGAAAAGTTCGGGGTCCAACACCCTGCTCTTGATCCTGAGGCACCTAGTGTGCAGCATGAAGTACCACCGCCTCCTCCTCCTATGCCATCTATGGACCCGCTGTTCTTTCAGCCTTTGCCCAAGCTTTCACGTCTGCTATGGGCTAAGGGTCGCAAGGCCCGATGCAGGCTCCAGTGGAGAGGAGTGGTCAGTATGATAAGCTCCGCAAATATAGAGCTGTAGATTTCCATGGGACTATAAATCCCGAAGAGGCTGAAGCCTAGTTAAAGAGGACTGAGAGGGTTCTGATTAAGATGAAGTGCTTGGATGAGGAGAAGTTAGATTATACAAAAAGCTTGCTACAAGGAGATGCTCTTCATTGGTGGGAATCAGTTCCCCACAGTCAAGTGATGCCTCCGGTGTTATCCTGGAGAGACTTTGTGGAAGTATTCAAGAAGAAGTACCTCTAGAGGATGTATATCCAAGAGAAGGCTAGAGAGTTTCTAAATCTCACACAGAGAGACTTGAGTGTGAGTGAATATGAACTGAGGTTCACCCAGCTGTCATGGTATGCGGCCAACATTGTTGCTAATGAGGAGGATAAATGTTGCAAGTTTGAGGGAGGACTGCATTTGGGGGTCAAAGAGAAGGTCCTGATCCATAATTTATGTGACTACCAACAATTGGTAGATGCTGCACTCTAGGCTGAGAAGCTGGAGAATATCAGAAATGAAGTGAGCAGGAAGAGGAAGAATAGGGAGCAGTCTACTAAAAAGGGGATGAGTACTCCAAGGCATGAGAGAAGTATAAGGAGTTACCATACTCAGAGTGAAGTGGGGAGCAGTGGTCCTATCAAGGACAAGCAGGCAAGAGCAGTCTCGGGATAAGCCTCGAGTGTAGGAGGCACTGGAAGGACGAGGAGGAGCAAATACACAAACCCTCAATGTGAGCATTATGGGAAGCTTCACAAGGGAGAATACTTTAAGCTACTGGAAGCATGTTTTCGATGCGGAGAGAAGGGACACTTGATCAAAGACTGTCCCCAAGTAACAAGACAAGAGGGGTTCCAGATGCAAGCCCCAAAGAGACTAGAAACCATGGGAACCAGACCAGTCATAGAGGTGGGTAGCTCTGGAACTACAAATAAGACTATTCCTCTAGGGAGGCCAAGGGGTTAGGCACAGGCCAAGGTTTTTGCTATGACTAGAGAGGAATCTGCAGCCGCACCTAAAGTTGTCACGAGTATAGCTCGGTTATTTAATTCTGCTGTATATATGTTGATTGATTCTGGCTCTACGCATTCATTTATTTCTACAAGCATGACATTACATGATGTTATTTTAATGCCACTGAGAAGTCCTTTAATTGTTAACACTCCTCTAGGGAGGCAAGTGATTATAAGTCAAGTGTATAAAGATTGTAAAATTTTCTTCGAGGGTACTCAATTGATGGTGGACTTGCTACCCCTAAAGTTAAAGGGGCTAGATGTTATATTGGGAATGGATGTTATGGAGAAGTATCATGCAAAGTTAGATTGTAGCCTTAAGGAGGTGGAATTTGACTTGGCCAACAATGAGAAGGTGATTTTCAGAGGGGACAGGAAAACATCAGCACCAAGAATCATTTCTGCTTTGTTAGCTGACAGGATGATGGGAAAGGGGTGTGAAGCCTTCATAGAGCATATTATGGACAATGATGGAAACAAAGGGAAATTAGAAGATGTTCCAGTTGTGAAGGAGTTTTCAGATGTGTTTTCAGAGGATTTACCTGGTTTGCCACCGCTGAGGGAAATCGAGTTTGCCATCAACTTGATTTCTGGAACCACACCCATTTCTATACCACCCTATAGAATGGCTCCAGTGGAGCTGAAGGAGCTTAAGGAACAGTTAGAAGAACTACTAGAGAAGGGGTTCATAAGGTTGAGTTCGTCACCTTAGGGAGCGCCAGTTCTGTTTGTTAAGAAGAAGGATGGAACATGGCGCATATGCATTGATTAGGAGACTCATCAAGGTGACAATTAAGAATAAGTATCCTCTGCCTCAAATTGATAATCTATTTGACCAGCTTCAGGGAGCAAGGGCCTTTTCCAAGATTGATCTTAGGTCAGGCTATCATCATCTCAGAATCAAGGAGTCTGATGTAAGCAAGACAGCCTTCAAAATACGGTATAGACATTATAAGTTTTTAGTCATGCCTTTTGGATTAACCAATGTTCCAGCTGCTTTTATGGATCTTATGAATAGGGTCTTTAAGGAATATCTAGATCAATTTGTCATAGTTTTTATTGATGACATTCTAGTATATTCCAAGAGTGAAGGGGAACATGGGGAGCACCTCAGAATTGTGTTGCAGACATTGAGGGAAAGGGATCTTTATGCCAAATTCAGCAAATGTGAGTTTTGGCTTTATGAAGTGGTTTTCCTTGGGCATGTGATTTCGAAAGATGGGGTACATGTTGATCCAAGGAATGATGAATCGGTGGTAAATTAGCATGCACCCAAAACAGTGACAGAGGTAAGGAGTTTTCTGAGTTTGGCAGGATATTATAGGAGATTCGTTGAGGGATTCTCTATGATAGCTGCTTCGATGACTAAGTTATTGAGGAAGAATTAGAAATTTATCTGGAGTGAGGAATGCCAGAAAAGTTTTGAGCTCAAGTGTATATTAACAAGTGCCCCAGTTTTGATATTGCCTATGGGAGATAAAGGTTATACAGTATACAGTGATGCTTCGAGGAAGGGTTTGGGTTGTGTGTTGATGCAAGAAGATAAGGTAATAGCTTATGCCTCCCGACAATTAAAGCCTTATGAACTGAATTACCTGACCCATGATCTGGAGTTAGCAGCAATAGTTTTTGCCCTGAAGATTTGGAGACATTATCTGTATAGAGTTCAAACAAGGATTTTCACCGATCATAAAAGTTTTAAGTATTTGTTGAGCCAAAAGGAATTGAATTTGAGACAAAGAAGGTGGTTAAAGTTGCTCAAGGATTATGACCTGTTGATTGAGTACCATCCAAGAAAGGCGAATGTGGTAGCTGATGCCTTGAGCAGGAAATCCTCTATAGCTCATGTTCAAATAGTTTATCTGCCGCTATTAGATGAGATGGCTAAGCTTAGTATAAGTTTGAAACAGGAGGAACTTGATTGTATTGTTGCTACCTTCAGAGTGAGACCGATATTCAGAGAGAAAGTTAAGGAGTTACGAGCACAGGATGCAGAATTGAGTGAGCTTCGAGAAGAAATTCTGAATGGCAAGAAATCTGAAGTGGTAGTGAGGGATGATGGACTTATGGATGTAGGAAATAGACTTTGTATCCCTAATCTCAACGAAGTAAGGGATGAAATACTGGATGAGCCCCATAATGCACCTTATGCCATGCACCCAGCTAGCACCAGGATGTACAGAGATCTGAAAGAACATTTCTGGTGGAAAGACATGAAGAAGGATGTAGCAGAATATGTGAGCAAGTGTCTAGTGTGCCAACAAGTCAAGGCTGAGCACCAGGTACCTTAAAGTAAGTTAAGGCCATTGTCCATTCTTGAGTGGAAGTGGCAAAGGGTAACAATGGATTTTCTGATGGGTTTGCCTAAGACTAGTAGGAAGTATGATGCCATATGGGTCATTGTCGATCGATTGACGAAGTCAACACATTTTCTAGCAATTAAGCAGACTGACTCTCTACATGTGCTAGCCAAGAAGTATATAGATGAGATAGTAAGATTACATGGGATTCCGAATTCAATAGTCTCTGATAAGTATCCTCGATTCACTTCGAGATTTTTACGAAGCTTGCAAGAGGCTCTCGGAACCAAGTTGAATTTTAGTATGGTTTTTCATCCCCAGACAGATGGTCAATCTAAGAGGACCATTCAGACACTTGAGGGAATGCTTAGAGCATGTGAGGGATTTCAAAGGAGCTTGGGATGAGCATTTGCCATTGGTCGAATTTGCTTATAATAATTCGTACCATTCGATCATTCAGATGGCTCCATACGAAGCACTGTATGGATGGAGATGTAGAACTCTGATATGTTGGGATGAAGAAGGAGAAAGGAAACTAATAGGGCCAGAGCTACTTCAGATGGCAGTCGATAAAGTTAATCTAGTTGAACAACGACTTAAGGCATCACAAGATAGAATGAAGAGTTATACCGATGCACACTGAAAGGAGATGGAGTATGAAGTCGGTGAGAAAGTCTTTCTTAAGACATCTCTTTGGAAAGGAGTTATGAGGTTTGGCAAGAAAGGCAAGTTGAGTCCGAGATATGCGGGTCCATATGAGAATGTAGAGAGGATTGGACCGCTAGCCTATAGGTTGGTGCTACCACCAGAATTGTCACGGATATATGACGTCTTTCATGTGTCCTTGTAGAGAAGGTACAGATCAGATCCATCCCACATCATTCAGACCACTGAGGTTCTTTTGAGAGATGATCTAAGTTATGAGGAGATTCCAGTAGAGATCTTAGACACCAAGGAAAAGGTCCTCAGGAACAAGACGATTCAACTGGTCAAGGTCCGATGGAGAAATCACTCTATTGAAGAGGCCATATGGGAGCCCACGGAGGCCATGAGGGAAAAGTATCCACACATTTTCAATGACTCAGGTAAGAATTTCGAGGACGAAATTTTCTTAAAAGTGGGAGAAATGTTGGCCCTTGAAAATTTTCTTTAGCATGATGAGACTAATTTTAGGGTCTTGCTAGATTAATGTATGTTGGAGTTAATTAGCATGTTGATGTTAATGGGATTATGGGGCATAGGTGAATTAAATTTAAGTGTTAGAATGTATAGCATGAAGGGCATTTTTAGGCAAGTCACTTAAGGATGTAAGGACATAAGCTTTTAAGTAAGGGCAAAATGGACTTTGTGCAAGTATAAATGGTAAAAAGGGGAAGAAAATGTGGTGTCTTTCATTTGGAAGAGAGAGAAAATGAAATTGAAGAAAGAAGGAAGGGAGTTTAGTGAGTTTAGAGAAAGAAAGGAGAACAAGCTAGGTTTCTATTTTTCTTAACCTTTGAGAGTGATTTCTGAAGTTGATCAAGAAGGAAAAATGAAGAGGAAGGTTAAAGCTTCCATTAGAGCCAAGAAAATCATTGTTAGGTGAAGTCAAGGTAAGTTGATTTTAATTTCTTGGAGTTTTGAAAGGTTTATGGTTCAAAGAGCTTAGGAAAGGTATGAATTTAGGTATTCCAGGATCAATTTCATGCATGGGATCCTTTGGGTTTTCCTATTTTGAATTCTTATGATTTGGGACTTTTGTTAATGTTGAAGAAAATCAAGAGGGACAAAAGGGGCAAGAGGAGAGGCATATTTGAGCAAGCTATAGTCAAGGACTTCAAGGTGGGGTTTCACTTTTATAGGTAGCTGATAAGCTAATAAAACTTTTCTGTCAATAAATGACAGTGATTAATTTTGCAACCACCTCATTCATGTGCATTTAATGTTGTTAAATGCTGCAAGATTGTTCTACATGCATATACATGATTTGTGTGATAATTTATGGAAAGTTGTTTTTAAAATGATTATTTGAAATGATACATGATTATGAAACCATACTTTTGGAAATGGTTTTTAACATATAACAAGCATATGAAAAGCAAGTTTTCAAGAGAATGTGCCTTTTTAGGCACCAAGCTTACAAGATTTTGAAATCTTTATATTAAGTGGGTTTGTGGTAGTTCCTCAAGAACCGTCACGTGCACGTTGACCCAAGTATAAGCTTCTCCCGCCTGCCTGCTAGTGGCATGAAGCTCCCTCAAGGACTCCCTCAAGAATTCACGACTACACAAGACCATTTCATTAGAAATGTGTAGTGCATCATGTTTTGGACTTGCCCAAACCATTTGATGTGTTTATATGTTCATGACAAGTTGATTTGAGTAATGCATTCATGATTTGCATACCCATGAATTTCTGCATGGAAAATGTTTTAAAAATGTCTTTGCTTGTTACAAACTATAAAATTGTTACCCACGGGCTTTAAGCTCACCTCCACTTTCCTCCTCATAAGCAGGTGATGTGCAAGAGATTGAGTAGTCAAGGGCCAAGGCATCACTCCACTTTTGAAATGTTGCTGCAATTTAAGTAAATCTAGTAAACTAAGGCTTTAGTTGCATTTTGAGCAATTTATTGTTCATGTATCTTTTGTATTTTGGGATATTTTTGAAACATTCATGTATTAGGGGCTTGAAATGCCCACTAAAACTTTGTAAAACTACGATCTTTTGATACTAATGGTTTATAATTTTGGTTTTGCCCATGTTTCTCAAGGTTACATAAGGGAAAAATTCGTGTACTGACTTCTAGGATATTTCTGGGTTGATGTGAGTTGATTTAGGCAAAGCTGTCTTCTTCAAAGTTGTAGAAGATCTTTCCAGCTTTGCAACGATATAAAATTTGTAAATTTTGGATGTCGGAGTTGAGAGATATGAGCATTACAAGTTGTGATGTTGAATAGGATTTGTGTATGTGACAACTATGGAGATTGATGTTAGTTTGACTTCTGTATCGTCTTAGTTTGACCTCTGTATCGTCTTAGTTTGAATTATGTATCGTCTTAGTTTGATTTTTGTATCATCTTACTTTGACCTTTGTATCGTCTTAGTTTGACTTCTGTATCATCTTAGTTTGATTTTTGTATCGTCTTAGTTTGACTTCTGTATCGTCTTAGTTTGACCTCTGTATCATCTTAGTTTGACCTCTGTATTGTCTTAGTTTGACCTCTGTATCATCTTAGTTTAACTTCTATATTGTCTTAGTTTGACCTCTGTATCGTCTTAGTTTGACCTCTATATCGTCTTAGTTTGACCTCTGCATCGTCTTAGTTTGACCGTCTTAGTTTAAGCTTCTGCGTCGTCTTAGTTTGTATTGTCATTTTTTGTTCCATTTTATCCTTTTAGAGGTAGAATCTCTCTTTGAGTTCTTCATAACAGTTGTAGATCTCGAGGTATCTTTAAAACTTTCTAAAAATGAAGTCAATCTGACATTTTTAGTGGGAGTTATGGCAATTGCGCCAAGATAGGTACAATCTGATTGATGGTATAAACGTGTTCGATTCTTTCGGGTATAACTTCCTCATCTGACCTCCAAATGAAGTGATTCTTGAAGCAGTGGATTCCTAACATCTTTTTCTGTCTTTACATGAAACTTTGTATCTTTTGGAGTTGTTTTGAGAAAGTTTGCATTAGAGTAAGTGAGAGGTCGATTGGGAGAGCAAGATAGGGGTATGAACATGCTTTAGCTTTTTAAGTATATCTTGAGCTGTAAAACTCTGATTGAGATAATTCTTGCTTCAAAGCAAACTAGAGGCTTAGAGCTACAATTTATTGAAGAAGTCAAGTGGTATTTCGAGTGATTGGCTGGTGTAGGCACACCAACCTTGTGGAATAATGGCAATAACCCTCCAGGGTAATAAGCACAAGATTTATGACTCCGATTATTGGGCTCTGAAAACGAGGTCCAACAATAGCGTCGGAAAGCTAGGAGGATAAGCTACAACTTTTCATAAGACAATTTGGTCTAGTTCTACCTAGATCTATACAGTTTTCCTCCTGAAGTCAGAGCACAATTCTTACCCTTATGAAAAACTTTAAAATTGTCCCATTTTCACTTCCTCTATGCAACATCATTTTATAACCCTTTAAATTCCAAATTTTCTTCATCCATTCTTAAATCTCAGCTCATTTGACTTGTCACATTTAACTACATCTCATCATTCATAATTCCTATGTGTCTTTTCCATAACATCTCACTGATATGTATATATATATGTATAACAACCATTCATGCTCAACATTCATCATCGTCATCCATATATCATTCATAATTCATTAATATCATAAATTAAGAGTTTTACAAACTTTAATGTCATTTCAAGCCACAATACATTAATATTCCAAAATTCCCAAATTACACAAGCCACTTGAATCATCATTGCTCAAAATGCAATTTCAGCATTGTTTTACATAAACTACTCCAAAATAAGACAAAACATGCAAATTCGGATTTATGCCTTGATTCACTTTCACTTGATCTCTTTCTGATCACCTGAATAGGGGAAAGAGAGTGGGGGTGAGCTTAAAAGCTCGTGGGTAACAGCTTATAACGGAAAAATAAGCAAAACTATTCAAAAAGTTCATTGTCATAGAAAATTCTTGTTGAAATCTATAAAACACTTGTTTCTCAAATTCTCATCATGTAGTCAATTTTACAAACCACAAAACATGAATGCATCAAACTTGTTCATATCGCATACGCACATAAGCACATTAGAATGGTTTGGGTAAATCCATAAACATGACAAACTACACAATTCCACATAATGGTCTTGTGTAGTCGTAAACTTGAGGTACTATCGCAATCCCACATAGTGGTTTTGCGTAGGCATAAACTTAAGGGAGTCTATAAATGAGCTCCATGCCACTAACAGGCAGGCGGGAGAAGCCTTTTCATAGTCAACATGCATGTGTCAATTCTTGGATGGATTACACCAAACCCACATAATATGTATTTCAAAACTTGTTGCCTAAAATGGCATTTTTTTGAAAACTTGATTTCATATGCTTGATATATTTCGAAAACTCTTTTCGAAAACATGATTCCATAACATGCGATCTTTTCAAAAGAAATCATTTTTATAAATCATCACACAATTCACATATCACACATATAGCAATTTCTCAATTCATTCAAGACATAATTAATGCAACCCTTATGATGCAATTTAAATCATTAAATTTCTTCGATTTAAAGAAAACAAAAGTGGCTTATTTACTCTATTATAAACATGTACCCACCTTAAATTTCCTTGATTGAAAACCTTGCTCAAAAGCCTTTACTCTTGCTCCTCTTGCCTCTCTTGATTTTCTTCAACATTGACAAAATTTACAAATCAATAGGCATTGCAATTGAGAAACCCATAAGAACATATTCATAAAATTGATCCTAGAATCCTTAAACCCATACATTTCTTAAGCTATATGAACCAAAACCCTTTCAAAAATCCAAAATATTAAACATAAGCTTACCTTGAATCTTCACCAAACAATGAATTTCTTGTCTCTAATGGAAGCTCTAATCCTCCTCTTCCTTTTTCTCTTCTTGAACAATCCCAAATTTTTTCTTGAAAGCCAAATAAAGATGAAACCCTAGTTTCTTTTCTTCTTTTTCTCTCCCTTCTCTCTTCTCTACGACTCTCTCTCTCTTCTCCTCTCTCAATTTCGTTCTTACTTCTTTCAATTGCAAGACACTCTTTCCTTCTCCCTTTTATACCACTAATGGTTGTACAAAGACCCTTCTACCCTTCCTTATATGCCTTATAACTTAAATGCTTAAGTGACTTACCAATTTCTCCTCTCATGCAATCTTACCACCTTAACACTATAATTCAATTAACCCATGTCATAAAACCTTACTCACATTAACATGCTAATTAACTCCACAAAAATACTCTGTTAAGACCTCAAAATTCATTTAAGTCATTGCTTAACTTCTTCCAAAAATCAAGACCTTTTCTAACCAGGTAATTGAAGGAATTTGGTAACCCTTCCTTCTAGAAAAATGTTCCTCATTGTCTTAATTTTCTAATGACATCAAAATCATTCAATTTGGTTCCATAATCTAAAAGTTATACTACAAACATTTCCAAACTATTCTTATACTAAAACAATATTCTGTGCTCAAATTCCATCTAAAAATTGAAATTCTTAAAGACTGAATTAGAACTCGATTTCATCAGACAATTTCTAGCACTATGCCTCTAGTTTACTTCAAATTAAACATAATCTCATTTGGATAACTAGAGAAAAAGTTAAGGTTAAAACACCGAAGCGTACTTAGTGATCATGTTTCAAACTACATTTTTTTGCTTTTAACTTCCAACACTTTACATACAATATTTCTTACTTCCAAGAAATGTTTGGGGTCTAATAGATAATGGCTTGATTGATCCACACACGTCAGTATGAATAAGTTGAATTGGTGCAGTTGCTCTTGTCACTTCTTCTTTTGGAAAACTCCTTATTGAATGCTTTCCAAGTAAACAAGCTTCACATAAATGATGTGGGTGGTTAACGGAGGGCTTTCCTTTCACCATGTATTTATCTCCCAATGTAATGAGTGCGGCAAAATTCAAGTGTCTAAATCTCATATGCCAATGTCATGTTTCATCTTTAACATCCACCTTTAAACATATTTCTTCGATTGTTTTGGTATTCAACATAAACATTCTATTCTTCGACATAAACATCTTAGCAATCAATTGAGCATGTTGATCTCTAAGCCAAAGACAACAATCTTTTATGTGGATTTCATATCCTTTTTAAGAAGTTGCCCCAAACTTAAAATATTACTTTTCAATTTAGGCACATAATAAACATCATTAATAAGTCTATGACTTCCATCTCTTGAAGAAATTAGAATGTTACATTTTCCACAAATTTGAATCTTTAACGAATCTCCAAAAGAAATGTTGCCTTCTACCTTTTCATCAAGTTCCACAAATTTGCCTTTATATCTCCACACATGTGATTGCTTGCTCCATTATCTAAGAGCCATGTACTTTCATCCTTACTTGTATTATCTTTGAGTACTAGCAATAAAGTGGGCTCTTCGTCTCCTTACTTGTTATCAACAATATTGACTTGCTCCTCAACTTGATTAGGCATAGCATAACATTCCCAAGAAAAATGTCCAAATTTATGACAATTGTAGCATTCAACATTAGACTTATCATAGCTCCTCTCATTTTGTCTAAAATTGTAACCTCTTCTTCTTGATTTTCCTTGGCCTTTATATGATTAATTGTTTCCATCATTGTTGACGTTGTTATAATCTCCTTTACTTCTTCCTCCATAACTTCGTCTTCGACCTCGACCATAACCATATCCTTGACCACGTCTTTGTCCTCTTCCTCTTTGATTGGTTTCTCCATCATCATCTTTTAACACAACCCTTGCTTTAAGTGCTTACTCTAAAGGTTCTTCTAGCCTCTTCTTGATCTTATCTTTGTGAGCATGTAAAGAGTACTCTAGTTGTTTAAGTGTCAAAGAGTCTAAATCTTTGGGCTCCTCAATGACACAAACAATATAATCAAATTTTGGGTTCAGGGAACAAAGAATCTTCTCTACTACTTCAATTTGATCTCTATATCTCTTCATTTGATTCACAATGGCCTTCACTCGTGAACAATAATCCAAGATTGATTCGGATTCTTTTATGTGTAAAGATTCAAAATCATCTCGTAATGATTGTAGTCGAATCTTTTTTTACCTTATAAATTCCTTGAAAGGAACTTTGCAAAATCTCCCATGCTTCCTTTGAAGTGGTTGCTTCGACCACCTTCTCAAATATTGAATCATCTAGAGATTGATGGATGAGGGTGAGGGTTTGTTGATGCTTCTTCTTGGTCTTTGCCAAGGCATCCTTCTCATTTTGAGACAAATCAGCTTCACTTTGAGGTTGAATAAAACCTTTCTCTACTATCTCCCATGCATCTTGTGAGCCAAGCACGACTTTCATATGAAGACGCCATGTTTCATAATTTTCTTTTGTGAGGCAAGGCAACTGAAATGAGTTTACTCCACCATTGTTTGCCATTTCTCAAGAAACTTAGTTATAATACCACTTTATTAAGAAGTGAGGAGGTTTGGAGAGGAGAGAATTGTTTAGAAGAAGAGGTTGTATTTTACTTGATTAAATTTAGTTCAAGTACAAAGAGGTATTTATAGGTACAAAAATGACTCTTCATATCTAAGTACATGAACCCATTAATGAACCCAAATAAACAAACCATACATGAACTCAAAACCATACATGGACCAATATTTAATTATGTAACTATTACATAAACATAATTAAACTCCTAACAATGAACTTAAATATCCATATATCTAGACTATAAACATTCATGTATCTAGATCAACTTTCAAATTACTCCTCAACAATGTTTGTTTTCGTGTACTATTCTAAACTTCAAGGCCTGCTCGATGAATTAAATTCCTATTTTGTGTTACCTATATATGATTCTACTAATTGCAAAATTTTGAAAACCATCATGGATCATAGAGATGAGGTTTAGGTTCACTATTTTTTTATGGGATTAAGTGATGCCTTTAGTGTTGTGAGGACTCAAACTCTTTCCATCGAGTTATTGCCTAATCTTAGTTGTGCCTATGGGATCGTCCTCTAAGATGAGCGCTCTTAAGCGGATGCTCATACACGCTCCCAAACCACTGCTCAATCGGAAGCTACTACCTTCATGGCGAAAACAAATTTAGATTCTAAACCTGGTGTTCGCAATAATGACAATGCTTCCAAACTCAGGTATGATCATTGCAAGAAGTTAGGACATACAAAAGATAGGTGTTTTGAACTCATTGGTTATCCAACCTGGAGGGAGGAAAGAGGGAGGAGCTGAGAAAATAAAACTTAGGGAAGATCATTGGCTTAAGCTCATTTTGTTGCTACCGCACCTGCTATTGCACCACCTCCTATCACTTATAAACAGTATGCTGAGCTTATTAATCTTCTTTATCAAGAAAATAGTTAACTGAGGCAAACTTTGTTGGTAAAGTGTCTACTTATTCATTTAATTTTATTAAATGGATTTTAGATACAGGAGCATCTAAACATTTTACTAGTGATAAGAATTTACTTGCAAGTTGTGAACTTGTGGAGCATAGTTTACCTATCGAATTAGCCGATGGTAGCAAGGTCAAAGCATCAAAGACTAGGAAAACCTATTTAAATGATGAAGTGTCTCTCTTTAATATCTTTTTTGCCCAATTTTAATATCAATCTATTGTCTATAAGCAAATTAATTAAAGATCTAAAATGTTCTGCCCATTTTTTCCTTCATATTGTGTTTTGCAGGACTTAGCAATGAAACAGATGATTAGTTAGGGTAGGGAAGAGCATGCCTTGTATGTGATGGAGGCTGCTTCAACCATTCCAAAGCTGGCTGCACACCACATCCATGCCAATTCCCTTCTTTGGCACCATAAACTTGGGCACACTTCATTCAAAAATCTATCCCATCTTTCTCGCTTAAGCAAATTTTCTTTTGGTAAGAATTTTTGTTGTGATGTTCGCCATAGAGCTAAGCAGACACGAAATTCTTTTTTTTTAAGTTCAAATAAATCTTTGGTTGCTTTTGATCTTGTCTATATTGATATTTGGGGTCCTTATAATACCTTGTCTTTGTTTGGGGTTGTTTTTTTTTTCTTATCATTATTGATGATTTTTCATAAGCTACTTGGGTTTTTTTTGTTGAAACAAAAATCAAATTCAACTTCTACATTCATAGATTTCTACAACATGATTCTCATCCAATTTCAACTCCACATTAAAAAGGTGCAATATGATAATGCCCTAGAATTTACTCATGGAAACTTATCACAATTTTTTTTCTCTGTAAAAAGGTATAGTTCATCAAAAGATGACAACTTATACCCCACAACAAAATGGGATTGTTGAACATAAATACCATCATCTTTTAAATATCGTTCGTGCCCTTTATTTCCACACAAACCTACCTATATATTTTTTTAGGAGAATGTGTTTTAACCACTGCATATTTGATTAACTTTACCCCATCATTCGTTCTTGATAATAAATCTCCATTTGAAATTTTATTAAAAAATGTCCTCTTATAATCGCCTTTACGTCATTGGATGTCTTTGTTACATTCATCATAGTGAACCCCATTTAGATCAATTTCACCCTCGTGCTTCAGCCTGTGTTTTTTTGGGATACCCCATGGGTCAATAAGCTTATCAGGTGTATAATCTTAGCAAAAAAGAAAATAGATTTCTAGGGATATACAATTTTATGAAGAACAGTTTCCTTTTGTCTCCAATCCCATTACACCAGTTGACCCGTCTCCTTCCTTAGCCCAACCTATTTTTACCGATCTAGCACTTGCTACACCCAATTTTTATTTGACCGTTCTCCCTCTACCTGAATCGGATCCCTTGCCCGCACTGCTTCCTGCTCCCAACACTGCTGATGTAGCGCCCCCTTACCATAGGGTATCCACCGGAACGCCCGTAGGTCATTCCGACAAATATCCCACGACAAGAG
>JANIJH010561214.1:0-14188 GCA_024520975.1 Erythroxylum areolatum
ATACTAAGAAATCCCTATCAATCTCATCCTATGCCAATTTACTACTTTACCCTTCCAGTCGGGGGTGGGATGTTACACATGTCATATGTGATGACGTGTCATCTATGTTTTACTTCTTCTGTGATGATGTATCGTCTGTGTTTTGCTTCTTCTATGTTTGACCTTCTACTTTTTCATCTGGTTTCATCTGTACCTATCTTATGCTCCATTTTTGACCCTTCAAAAGATAGAATTTATCTTTAAGGTCTTCATAAGAGTTGTAGATCTTGAATTGTTCTTTCGAACCATCCAAAGAACATATAAATCTAATATCTGTAGCGAAAGTAATAGCAATTTTCCCCATTCATCTGTTTTTTTCTCATTCGTCTGCTTTTTTATTTTATTTTGTCTGTACCTATCTTCTGCTCCATTTTTGACCCTTCAAAAGATAGAATCTATCTTTGAGGTCTCTATAAAAGTTGTGGATCTAGAAGTCTTATTTCGAACCGTCCAAAGAACACACAAATCTTATATCTTTAGGGATAGTTATGACAATTTTCCCTATTCATCTGCTTTTTCCCATTCATCTATTTTTTCAGTTGGTTTCGTCTATACCTACCTTTTACTCCCTTTTTGACCCTTCGAAAGATAAAATCTGTCTTTGAGGTCTTCATGAAAGTTGTATATCTTGAAGTCTTCTTTCTAACCATCTAAAGAACACATAAATCTGATATCTGTAGGAAAAGTTATGGTAATTTTCCCCATTTGTCTACTTTTTCCCATTAGTCTACTTTTTCATCTGGTTTCGTCTGTACCTACCTTCTGGTCCATTTCCAGGTGATAAAATCTAACCTCAAGTCTTCTTCAAAGTTGTAGATCTCAACTTCCTCTTTAAAATCATCCTAAGATGATCTTAACCCGATATCCCTTATGACAGTTATGTTGATTGTCCCAAGGCAGGTGCAATATGATTAAGTTCAAAACCCTATTCAATTCTTTCAGCCATAACTTTATTATAGGATCTCCAAATGAGTCGGTTCTTGTCCCTAAATAAACTGGAGACATAGAGCCACAAATGTTCTAAACAAGTCAAATTGAAATTCCCACTTAAGGTTTCCTAAAAATCTGTTCGGAAATAGTAGAAGTAAGTTGTGTTGATCCTGGTGGGGGCATGTCATCCTTGTGGGATACACGTTCAGATGTCACTTAGGATATTGGGCTCGTGACTCACAAGGGTGGGGTTTCCAACACCTAGCTACTCCTTAGTTAGCCGCATTGAACCCTGTCTCATGAAGTCCATAAGGGTTTGTTGTTGATGTCCTTGGTTCGCTCCATGATCCAATTTTTGCTGAAATTCCTCAACCATTGTTGATTTCGCCATTTCTTCTTCTTCTTCACACCGAGCTTTCCTAATGGTTCACTCTAGTTGAGTGATGTCTAAATCTATGATTTTAGTTGTTCGACTTGAACCTCTCATGACTCTTATGTTCATGCAAGAGCACAATTTCAGATGTAGAAAAGAAAGAACAAAAATAAAAATTAAAAACTAACTAAACGCCTTAAACTATAGAACTAAACTAATCGCCTCTCTGGCAACAATGCTAAAAACTTAATCGTGGTTTTCTTATGTTTGTAAGTTCTAATTAATAACCTCGATAATCCGTAAGCGTATAGGTCATTCATGTAGTACCTAAGGTGTTGATCCCAAGAGGAGGGATAATATAATCCTAAAATATAAGGCTAAAATAATTCGCAGTAATTTAAAATGTAACAAAACTAAAGCAAAATTTTAATTTAATCACACAACTCAATTCCAAGAATCAATTAGGAAAATATTAACAAAGTAGCAGTTGCAACAAACACTCAAGAATCAACCCAAAGGAACTATCAATTGAGAGAAGGTGGAATTTTTACCTTTCTTTAACGCTAACCGAATCGATTATGAATTATTAGATAATTGGTCCTAAACTGTTGGGAACATATTTTCGAAACCCAACTCTTGTGAAAGCATGAAGCCTAAGCGTATTATCCTATAGGTTTATTTCTATGAACTCTTATTAGGCATCATCCCACAAGGGTGGTGCGACCCATGACAATCAAACATCAATACAAACTTATTACTCCAACTCAACTATATACGCGGAAGTCAATATGAACATACATAACCAAACTAATTCAATCTATCACTTCATTTCTAAAGCAACAAGGTTTTAAAAAAACTTTATTTACATATCAAAAGGCACATCATTGGCTTATTACAAAATACAAATGCCAATTTTAAAGAAATTCCCTTAGGCTCTTGATCATTTGATCTCTTAACTATCACCTGAAGAAGGGACAGAAAAGGGGTGAGCTTGATAGCTCGTGGTAACAGTTTATAATGGAAGAATAAGTAAAAACTATTGAAAATGTTCACTTGTCATAGAAAATTTTCATGTTGTTCATAAAACATATGTTTCTTGGGCTTTTAGCCAAAATTCACAGTTGCAAAACATGAATGCATCACTCTTGTCATGAACACATAAGCATATCAAAATGGTTCGGGTGGATCCAAAATAGAACGTACTATGCATTTCCACATAATGGTCTTGCGTAGTCGAGAACTTATAGGAGTCCATTAAAGAGCTCCATGCCACTAGCGGGTAGGCGGGAGAAGCCTTTAACTTGGTCAACGTGCACGTGACTTAACTTAGGGGACCACCACAAACTCACGTAACATATATATCATGACTTGTAAACTTTTATTTCCCAAAATGGCACTTCTTAAAAACTTGAGTTTCATGAGCATACAATATTGCTTATGTGCTTTCAAAATTTGATTTCATAAACTTGCTATCCTTTTCAGAGATCACTTGAAAAATCTCTTTATAAACCATTACATAGTTCACGTAGCAAACATATAGCATATTTCACAAATCATGCAAAAGCAAAATATGTAACACTTATGATGCAATTGAAATCAGTAATCGTCTTTGTTTTAAGGAAAAATAGTAGTGGCTTATTTACTCCATTATAAACATGTACCCACCTTAATTTTCTTGATTATGGACTTGCTCAAAAAGTCTCTTCTCTTGTTCCTCTTACCTCCTTTGATCACTTCATTCTTCACCAAATGAAGGGATCTTTAGCTCAAAGGGAAGCTCGTCTCTTCCTCTTCCTTTTTCCTTTCTTGAACAACTCCAAAATCTCTCTTGAAGATTAACCCAATTGAAACCCTAGTTTGGTTTCTCTTCTTTCTCTCATTCTCTTCTTCTTTTTGTATTTCTCTCTCTTTTTCATGACATTCTATCTCTTTTCTCTTAAATTTTCATTCTTCTCTTCTGCTTATCTCTCCATTCATGTTTTTCTTCTTCATTTATAAGCAAGACAACACTTCTTCTTCCAATTATGACCCTAATGATTGAGAAATGTCCCATTTGCCCTTCCATTTATGCCTTATGTCTTCTATACTTAAGTGTCTTGCCAAAAGCACCCCTGAATATTTTGACATAACTCTTTCTTCTAGAAAAGTATTCTCCCTTGTCTTAAGTTTCCAATGACACCAAAATCAATCCATTTGGTTTAGTGATTCGAAAGATATACTTCAAACATTTTTGGACTGCTCTTGTCTAAATCAGCATACTATGCACAATTTCTATCCGAAATTTAAACTTCTTAGAAACTGAATTAGATTTCAAATTTTTCATACCATTTGTATCTCCATGTCTCTAGTTTATCTTGAAAAAAGAATCATCTTATTCGGAGCTCTACTAATCCAGAAATCATCAAAATACTGAAGCATGTTCAGTAAAATATCCAATTCCTACTCTTCCAATTGATACCCTTACTTGATTTAATACATATTTTTCACATCAATACCAAAATCTATAACCTTTCATGGAGATGTAAAAATAAAAATTTTAGGAATATAAGGGTTCAAGAATCACTTCACTTGGAGATCGGATAGAAAAATTATGGTCGAAAGAATCAAACAAGGTTGGGTCCTCAATCATATCAACTTGTCTCGGGATAAATAATATAACTTTCACTAGAGATGTTAGATTAAGATCATCTTAGGACGATTTTAAAGAGAACTTTGAGATCTACAACTTTGAAGCAGACCTTGAGGTTAGATTTTATCATCTGAAGGGTCAAAATGGACCAGATAATAGGATTAGACTAAACCAAAGGAAAAAGCAGAAGAATAGAAAAAGACAGAAGAAGTGGGAAAATTGCTATCACTTTCCCTACAAATATCAGATTAAGATGTTCTCCATATGGTTTTAAAGAAGACTTCAATATATACAACTTTTATGAGACCTTGAAGACAGAACCTATCTTTTGAAGGGTCAAAAATGGAACAGAAGATAGGTATAGATGAAGTCAAATAAAAAAGCAGAAGAATGGAAAAAGACAGAAGAAGTGGGAAATTTGTTATAACTTTCCCTACAGATATTAGATTAAGGTATTCTTTATATGGTTCTAAAGAGGACTTCAATATCTACATCTTTCATGAAGACTTAAAGACGTATTCTATCTTCTGGAAGGTCGAAAATAAACCAGAAGATAGCAAAAGGCAGAAGAAGCAAAAAGATAGAAGAAGCAAAACATAGAAGATAGTAAAACACAGAAGAAGCAAAACACAGAAGAAGCAAAACACAGAAGAAGTGAAAAGACAGAAGAAGCAAAAAGGAAGAAGAAGCAAAAAACCAAAGAAACGAAAAGACAGAAGAAGCGAAAAGACAGAAGAAGTAAAAAGATAGAAGAAACAAAACATAGAAGAAGCGAAAAAACAGAAGAAGCAAAAAGACAGAAGAAACAAAACATAGACTAAATAGGAAAATTGCTATAACTTTCCCTACAGATATCGGAGTAGGACATTCTTTATATGGTTTGAAAGAAGACTTCAAGATCTATAACTTTCATGAGACCTCGGAGATGAATTCTATTTTCTGAAGGGCCAAAAGTAGAATAAAAGATAGGTATAGAAAAAGGCAATGGAAAAATAGACTAATGAAAAAATACAGAAGAATCAAGAAAATTGCTATAACTTTCCCTATAGTTATTGGATTAAGGTGTTCTTTATATAGTTTGAAAGAGGACTTAAAAATCTACAACTTTCATGAAGACCTTAAAGATAGATTCTATCGTCTGAAAGGTCAAAAATAAGCCAGAAGATAGCAAAAAAAAACAAAAGAAGCAAAAAGACAGAAGAAACAAAACACCAAAGAAGCGAAAAGATAGAAGAAGCAAAACACAAAAGAAGCGAAAAGACAAACGAAGATGATGTCGTCACAGAAAAAATACAGAAGAAGATGACGTCATCATAGAAGAAGCAAAACACAGAAGAAGATGGCGTCATCATAGAAGAAACATAAAAGAAGATGATGTCTTCACAGAAGAAGCGAAAAGGTAGAAGAAACAAAACATAGAAGAAGCAAAAGGTAGAAGAAGCAAAACACAAAAGAAGCAAAACATAGAAGATACAAAACATAAAAGAAGCAAAAAGATAGAAGATACATCTTCCTTTATAGGGCCATAACTTTTAGCCTAGAAGTCAAAAAATTTCGTACTATATATCATTGGAAAGCTAAAAGAAAGAACTACAACTTTCTAGAGACACCTTTGTCCAAATCAGCCTAGATTAATCCAACTTTTCCCTCGAATATAGAATATGAATTTTTACATTCATCCAAGGTACTGCACCCAGTTCTTTACTTTATGACAAATTTTGAGATTCTTAAAGAAATAATTTAAATTCGATGTCTTCATAAGAAATGTAGCCATGTGTTCGTAGTTTAATCCAAATCAAGAATCATCATGTTTGGATAACTAGAGAAAAAGTTGTGGCTAAAAGACTGAAGCATACTCCATAAACATTTTCCAGATTAACCATCCATTTTGTTTCACAATCTTTCCTTATCACAAATCATACTAAGATCACCTTTTCTACTTCACTTATTCCTCATTCTCAATTTTATTTCAAATCAATATCATCTATAAAGAAATTTATAATCTATGATTAATCATGAATACCAATAACAGAACATACACCTATGTACCTATTCCTCATCAACTTACTACACAAATGCAACTTCATTTTTGGCTTTCATTCTACTTCTAACTTTCACCTTAATTCTTCTCGCTTCAAAATCTTTTATCCACTAGAAACATCAAAGCAAAACTTAAATCTATCAACAATTCTCATTTATTAGTTCTAGTCTTCTAAGAAAAGTTCGAGGTCCAATATAAACAATCCTAAGGTTGATTACTCTCTCTCGAGCTATAACCATTAACCCTAAATTATAAACCCTAATTAGATTATGGAAAATTGCCATTTCTCAATTAACAATCTATCCAAAACCCTAAATAGATATGAGGTTATCCAACAAACTATTGGGAACCTATGTGAGATCTCTCTTCACACAATTAGAGATTTGATTGATTTTTCGTTCTTATTACATCACCTAACTTTTTGGGATGCAACTTTTCAAGAAACCAGAGGGTACATAAGGCAGCGGTAACAATTGGTGTTGACGTCATACCACAGAGATCGTGTTAGGTCTATCATTTAGAGTGATGGTAATATCGATGCTGATATAGTACAACGTATTAGATCTGGATGGACCAAATGGAGAAGTGTGTCAAAGGTTTTATGTGATAAAAAGATTACTGTAAAACTTAAAGGGAAGTTTTATAAAATGGTGATCCGTCCAACTATGTTATATGGGGCAGAGTATTGGCCTACCAAATGTCGACATACAAGACAGTTATTGGTAGTAGAAATGCGTCTGCTTCGGTGGATGTGTGACATTACTAAAAGAGATAGGGTCCAGAACCGTGTGGTGAGAGATAGACTACAGGTGACTAGTGTTGCCGACAAGTTGAGAGAGGCTAGACTTAAGTGGTTCGGGCATGTGTACAAAAGGCTCTCTGATGCTCTGGTGCAAAGTTGTGAGAGTATAACCCTTAGTGAATACAAAAGGAGAAGGGGGAGGCCTTACAAGACCTGGAGGGAAATGATCAAGAAAGATTTGTCTGAGTTGGACCTTAATGAGGTAATGGTAAGAAATAGAAGAGTATGGCATGATCGGATAAGGGTAAGGGATTAACCTTTAAATTTTGCCAATATAGTAGAGTAGTTATTTAGAGATGGGACTCGCAGCACGCAAATTATGGGGACAGCAGGATTGGCATACCTTCAGAGTCTATGAGCAAAGACTCCTAAAGTAACTAAAGACGAGGTGAGTCGGTCTTTACAGCTTATCGAGTACTCACAGATTTGGGTTCCATCATGTATACCCTATATTTTTACTTATTTATGTACTTAGTGTGAATTTTATTTACTTAATAATTTACCGTGCTAGTTTTACCTATTCTCTCTGTAACCTGCATTGCTCTTATAATTTCTCATTTGCATGTGGGTCTACCTAAAACAGCCTCTACTATGTAGGGGTAAGGCTGTATACTATCAGACCTCCCTAGATCCCGCTTCATTGAACTGGTTGATGATGATGATGATGATGATGATTACATCACCCAACTCTCATTAGCCCAATTTAATTATTTTTCATTTGATTCACCCTCTTAGTTTATTACCAAATTATACAATCACAGAAATCAATCACAATAATTCCAATAAACATAAAATAATAAGATTTTATTAAATCAAAGATTAAAAAACTGAAGGTGAGTATAGAGCTCTCAACATTCATAATCCTATCATCAAACTGCTATTTCCAATTCTATATAATAATAAAAAATGGAAAATAAAAGGAAATATAATTCTAAATGAAGACGGGAGGTAGTAACATCAGAAACTTCTGATTTGGGAAGTATGTCGATGTTAGCTTCTTCTCCACTTCTCTCTTCATTCTTCTCATTCTCAATCTCTCAACAATTCTGTCCAATAGTGGCTGATGCAAAAACTCCTTTATCTTCTTTGTCTTATTCTTTATATAACTTTTGTGTTCTAGATAGCCCTAGGATTTTTTGGGGATCTGAAAAGTCCAAAAACTCCCTTGAAACTTGACGTTTTTTAGTGTCTAGGTGTCTACTCGATGTAGACTATGATCATCGGCCACACACGAGCCTTCTGTCATGATCATGGCTGGCAGGCCACGATCGTGGGTTGTGTCCTAGGCTTTTGTCATGATCGTGGCAAGCAAGCCAAGATCGTGGGTCATTGTTTCGAACTAAGTATCTCTTAAACTCCTTTGTTCTTCATTATTGACCTTGAAACACTAACAAACACATCAAGGTACCTTAACGACATAATAATTAAGCTCAAAGACTTGTACTAACCTATAAAACACTTAAACACAATTAGTTAACAAACTAACACAATTCTCACCTAAACGCATATTAAACGATTAAGTTAACAATTAAATACATATCAAACTAAGCCCTAAAACATGATGTGATTCACACTTAGCAGAACCATATGGAGATAGTTAAGTAAGTCAATATAGGATTCGTCACTCTAAAGTAATTAGAGAGAATATTCTATTATTCTTGATTAGTAGTGATTTATGAAATTCTCTGACCAGAGTGAACAACTACTAATTAGCAAGAATGAACATGATTAGACTAAAAGAGTAGACACTATATCAATACTTTGTCTAATTGGAATATTAGATGACAAAAGGATTAAATTATACATCATAACCATACATGGACAGGTTAAGTCAAACCACTTTGACATTCTTGATATTTGGGTAGTCATGACATGTTGTTAGAAGTCAATCTTGACCTATGATTATAAGTCATTTAATTGGATAATTAAAGATAAATTAAAAGGAGTTTAATTTATCTAATTCTAATTGTGAATTAGAATTTTAATTTATAATCATTACCAATATATTAAGAACCTAATGGGTCACACATCAAAGAGCATTTTGTGAAAGAAAAAATCAATTTAATTGAGTTGGATTTAATTATAACGTTTGAGAAACTTTATGGATCAAATATGAGATATTTGATTTATTAAAATTAAATTAATTATTATTAGAATATGATTTTAATTATAATTAAAGAATTTAATTTTAATAAAATTTAAAAATCCTAATGATTTTCTATTAATTGGAAGAATGTTAAGAAGCTAGCACTTCTATTCTTCCTCTAAAAAAAGTCTTGAGATATTGCTTTGTGGATACCATCAAAGGCTAGACATTCGAACAACTCGTGGTTGACAAATCGAAAAGAGTTCTCAAAGGATTTCAACAAGAACATGAATAAGGTACGATTTCTTATGATTCATATTCGTGTCTTATTCAAGTTAACTAATTATCGGGATTCGCTCCAAATTTGCAAAATTATTGTTTCCTGCTACGCCTATGATTAGATCACGGTTGTATTCTAACAATTGGTACTTGCATCTTCCTAAACTTCTCTATTTTTAATATGGGTCTCCGCTCTTTAAAGAAAAATTGCTTATTTTTGATATGCCAAGGCTTCACTTCAAAAATATTTGTTGCACTACTTACGATATGAATTTAAATAAGAACATGTCTTATTCATTGATGAGTTCCACTTCTAAACCATCATTCTTTTAATGATGCTGAACCTATAAGTTCATGATTAACCTAGTTTTTTTGTCTATAAAAATCCCAACCATAGTAGGAGACCATTTGGAGGCTCTTACCTTAAGAATATCCATTAGAGGGGTCACTTTATTGTTACCAATTATGAAGAGGGAGGTAAAAAATTTAGTTTGTCAAATGGAAACAAATCTCTTACTACTTAATACCAAAAAGTCTTTATAGTAAAATCTTGATTACGAATCACAATGAAGGTTAAATTGGTATGTTGGGAGAAAGATGTTTGTCCTAGTTATAATTGAAGATGAATGGAATGACTTTAAGGTTAAAAGAGAAGGGAAATTTGATGAGGATATCAACTCTCCCTTGTTATATCTAAGGAAATGACCCTTTCAGGTTTGAAAAGTCATTCCTTAAATAATAATAAAATAGCTTTTGTAAATGATTGCAAAAAAAAATACTATAAAAGAAAAATAAGGCTAAGGCAGAAGTAAGGAAATAAGGGACAAAAGGAACAAAATGCAAGAAAAAAGAGCAAGAAGTGAGGACAATAATGAGAAAATTAAAACTCTAAAGAGAAAAAATCTATTTAAAAATTAAGAGATCAATGATCATATGATGTGAAAGTGAAGAGAAGATATTTCTTCTCTCTCATCCTCATTTTTTTGTCACTTAAAATCAAAATATGTTAACATATTTAATAGAAGAGTATGCTGAATAATATGTAAAGAAACGAATACCTTTCTGTACTAGCCGATACCTTTGATATCACTCAATAATACCAGTCAGTATTGCTATTTTTCATTAAGTACTAACTAGTATCTAAAATACTGGTCATACTGGCCAGTCCCATAAATTTGGGAAATGCCAGTGGACCTAATTGTAATTTTTGGAAATTTAAACCTAAAATGACCACCCAGTCTCTACTGCATCTCCTAAGTCCTGAACCTTCCTTCTTATTTCTTCTCTCTCTCTCACCAACTCTCTCTTTCACCCACATTGTTGTTCTCTCTCTCTCATTCTTCTCTTCATCTCTGACAATCCTAGTCCCTCTCTGGCAGTGTTGCTCCTTCCTTCATCCTCCCCAATCCACACTAGCATTAGAGGACAGAGATCCTCACCTCCTCTATGCGAAGTCCCCCGACAATGCCACCATCTTCAACCCTCCTCTACAAGGACCACCACACCAATTCATCGCCACCACTGAATGCCTGAAGGAGGAGAGAAGGTTGCTGCTCACCTAGATCTACACTCAAAGATGTGACCTATCAGCCAACCCAAAGACCAAACCTAAAACCTGAAGCTTGTGACTTGGTTTTTGGGTGTATTTTTTGAGTTTTCAAAATTTTCCTATTTAATTGCATTTTTTATTGTGAATCAGTTAGAACTTGGATGTTGAAAATTAAAATTTAATTTTATGATTCAATTGGATCTTAGATTTGTGAATTAGTTGGAACTTGGTTATGTGGTTTTCGATTTGCACGTATTTGGGTTGGATATTGGAGTTGAAATATTGAATGATTCACAGTTTTGTCATTTGTGATTTGAATATTGGAGTTGAATTGAATGAGTTACAATGTTGTCTAGGTTTTGTGATTTGCGTGGGACGGATTGGATATTGGAGTTGAATTATTGTTTGGTTGATTTCTAGTTTGGTTATGAAGATTGGTTTAAGTTTATCCAATTAAGAGAAATTTATGATAAGTTTTTGGATTAATGAAATGCATGGATAGATGTGAATATGTAATGATGTTGATGGATTGAATTGATTCAATTAAAAGTTTGTAAGTTAAAAGTTGAAACAACTTAAATTAAAAATTTAAATCGAGAATATTAAAGTTGTAAGCTTGCAAAGACTTAAATCATTAATTAACACATTCTTAAAATTTGTGAGATGGTATTTCATTTTTAGTATTTGGGTATTGATTTTAGGTAAATAATTAGTTGAGTATAAATTTATGCAATTGTAAATTAATAATAATTCGGTTGTAGATAATGATAGTATTTGGGTATTAGTTTTGGGAAAATAATTAATTGAATATAAAATATGCTAAATTATTTGGTAATATATATGTATGGGTTATCATAAATATTTATAATAGATAATGTGTGAAAATAGTGATGTAATAAATGTATCCTAAAAAGAACCTTTTTTCAAATTGTGAACATGTTGTAGGTTCCAATCATTTATACTTAGACTTATTAATGTCAATTAAAAATCTTAAAAACAACTTATATATTTTGGTGTATATAATATTACGGTTTGTTAGAAATGAAAAGAAGATTCAAAGCTTTAAATAGGAAAAAAAAACATTTCCAAAGAAGTTATATCCTTCAACTTGATCCTCATATTATGAATATATCCTTCAATGTGATTATCATGTTATAAATAGATGTGTATGAACAATTGTATACGATAGGTCATTCATTATTTGGCAATTATGTAAATCATATCATACCCTTCAACTTGATCCTTATGTTTGAAACTTTGAATTTAAATTGTTGGAAATTGTTGGAAATGGAAATTGTTTGTGTATGTTTTATGGTTGTTGGAAATGGAAATTGTTTTATGAATATTTTGTGATTATTGGAAATGGAAATTGTTTTATGAATGTTTTGTGATTATTGGAAATGAAAATTATTGAAAACTGTTGGAAATGGGAATTGTTTTATGAATGTTTTGTGATTATTGGAAATAGAAATTGTTGAAAATTGTGGAAATGGAAATTATTTACATATGTTTTGTGCTTGTCATAAATGAAAATTGTTTTATGAATGTTTTGTGATTATTGGAAATAGAAATTGTTAAAAATTGTTGGAAATGGAAATTATTTATATATGTTTTGTGATTGTTGGAGATGGAAATTGTTGAAAATTGTTGGAAATCAAAATTATTTATGTATGCTTTGTGATTGTTGAAAATGATAATTATTTTATGAATGTTTTGTGATTGATGGAAATGAAAATTGATGGAAATGGAAATTATTGGAAATGGAAATTATTTTATGAATGTTTTGTGATTATTGGAAAAGGAAATTATTGAAAATTGTTGGAAATGGAAAACTTTTATGTATGTTTTGTGATTGTTGAAAATGGAAATTAGTTTATGAATGTTTTGTAATTGTTGGAAATGGAAATTATTTATGTATGTTTTGTGATTGTTGAAAATGGAAATTGTTTGAGGAATGTTTTGTGATTATTGGAAATGGAAATTGTTTATGTATTTTTTTTATTAGAAATGAAAATTGTTTTATGAATGTTTTGTGATTATTGGAAATAGAAATTGTTGAAAATTGTTGGAAATTGAAATTATTTACTTATGTTTTTTTTTTGTTGGAAATAGAAATTATTTTATGAATGTTTTGTGATTATTTGAAATGGAAATTATTCATGTATGTTTTATGATTATTGGAAATGAAAATTGTTTTATAAATATTTTGTGATTATTGGAAATGGAAATTGTTGCAAATTGTTTATTTATGTTTTGTGATTATTGGAAATAAAAATTGTTTTATGAATGTTTTATGATTATTGGAAATGGAAATTGTTGAAAATTGATGGAAATGGAAATTGTTTATTTATGTTTTGTGATTGTCAGAAATGAAAATTATTTTATGATTGTTTTGTGATTATTGGAAATAGAAATTGTTGAAAATTGTTGGAATGGAAATTGTTTATTTATGTTTTGTGATTGTTAGAAATGGAAATTATTTTATGAATGCTTTGTTATTATTGAAAATGGAAATTGTTGAAAATTGATGGAAATGGAAATTGTTTATATATGTTTTGTGAGTGTTAGAAATAGAAATTGTTTTATGAATGTTTTTGTGATTACTGGAAATGGAAATTGTTTGATGAATGTTTTGTGATTATTGAAAATGGAAATTGTTTATGTATGTTTTGTGATTGTTAGAAATGAAAATTGTTTATGTATGTTTTGTTTAATTATAGATGTTAAATAATTGAATTGTTAGTTTTTGACTTATAGTGAGTTGTGTTCCATGAAATTGAATTGTGTATAATGTCATTATAAAAAATGAGTTATATTATATAAGATGGATCTGCATATTGCGTAATGAAATTATATGTTATTTATTTTGATATATGCATTCATTTATTTTTACAAATATATAGAAGGAAGTTCAAATACTCCTGATCAACCTACTTCAAGAAGACACAATGACCCAGTTTAAGCTCACGCTACATTGATTCTTAGTATGAGGAACCATACTATTTGCTTGTTTTTAACAAGCATTTGAAAGATAGAGGAATCACCCGATTAAAGAAATATTTAGCTGGGGTTGAAGGAGATGTAGAACCATGTAAAAAAATAAGTCATGATGTGAGATGAGAGATGAAAATTATGTTTAAAGAATATCAACAAGAGATAGATAGAAGGGAAAGCTTGAATTTTGAAATTGGTAGTGGAAGTTCGTTTTCTAATTTCTATGATGACTATGGAAATGTTAAAGGTGGTAGTGATACTGGTACTGGTGGTAGTGGTACTGGTAGTGTTACATCTCGGGTCCAAGAAGAAGTATGTAACATCCCGTTACTGTTAGCAAGGGTATTTTGGTAATTTGGGACAGACTAATAGGTTTCATTGCATTCACCGATTGAGCATGTTACTGGCCTCTAATTATAGAGGAACAGGTTTACTGCATATGCATTTATTCACAGGTACTTGCATG
>JANIJH010561317.1:0-14178 GCA_024520975.1 Erythroxylum areolatum
TTCAGCTTGTTTGTTCCGAGCTAAATACTCCATTACCATCTGAATACTTAGGTTCTGATGATAAGGGAGGTGATGCAAAATCAGATATAACTAGCATCCAGATTAACTGAAAGTAGCAAATGTTTTTTCACTTATTTGTGTCCTTGCGTGGCACTTTTATGCGCATTAGGTTCTCTTTTGTTGTTTACATTACTTCATGTAAAGCGAATAAGATAAACAAGTTACTGTAATTTTAGCCAATAATGTTTTCTCAAGGACAGAGTGTTGCACATTTTAGACATTTCCCATAAAGTTGAACAATATTTAAGTGTATTTTTTCAGTTTTTCGATAACTTATCGATTAAGTTATGTATTTTGATCCAGATAAAGAAAACAAAGTGGCACAATAAATGATCTAAGTTAATGGGTTGAAGTCTGGGTAAAAAATAGGTCCGATCAATATGGACCGGACCCATATTAGACTTGTGATGGAGAAACTCAATATGAATTTTATATATAAAGGTTAAGGTCTCTTGCAGTTGCTCATGTCATTTGTAAGTATAAGGATTCTCTGACCCGTTAAGAGGAATACATTTTGAGAAAACTGTATAAAGGCTTTACTGTGTCCCAGTGAATAGTTCTCATGAAAGCGGCAGTGGATTCGCGCTTGTTTCAGCTTCGAAAAACTCGTTTAAAGTTATGGAATTGAAATTGGGTATTTTTCGCATTTCTTTGTGTATTGCCCTTTCACGTTTGATCCGAGATATGTAACTAAGGTCTTGTTATGTGTTACACGTGGTATCAGAGCGGTGACGTGATCAAGTGGTTAAAAATAAAGATTTTTCAGTTTTTCTCCATAAGGTTCTGAAAGAGTTAACTTCCTTTTTCGGTTTTTTGCTTATTATTGCATGAAATTGGTATAAAAGTGTTTAGTCTTGAGAAACGGGATGAAAACGAGCCTAGGAGAGCAAAAAATGAACCCAAATTGCAACGAAAATCTCCATTTTTTAGCGAGGGAGCACCTCATCATCAGGCAAGTGTACCAACTGGTGAATAGTGGCGCAGGCGCGTGACGCATCTAGCGCGTCAAACACATGGCCTAAGCACGTGACGGATCTGACACATGTCGCCAGATACATGGCGTAGAACTAATCAGACGCGTGTCTGACGCGTGTTGGCATGCGCCCCTCATGCGGACACTTGGCTGACATCATCAGCTAATGCCCGAAAAAAATCAAAATTTTCAAATTTCCCGTAAAGGTGCCCCAGGGTGATTTGGGTCAATTTATGGGTCCGAAAAATTCATAAAGTGATTTTTTGTATTTATTACATTAGTAATATATTAAAGTTTAACTCTAAAAAAGTAATTAAAACGTTCTAAAGCCAATTTCGAGTAAATTTTCTTGCTTCAGACTTCACATGAGGGAGATATTTCAAGTTCTTGTGTCTCGGGTTCTCATATTCAGTGTTAGAGATTGCATGATAGTTACTAGGAAAATGAATTAAGACATTCTAAAGTCATTTTTGAGTGAATTTTTGTGCAACAAACTTGCCATAAGGGAGATACATAAGATTCTCGTATCTCGAGTGGTCGGTTCAGTGTCCGGTGATGTACGATAGTCACTCTAATGAGATTTTTTTGTTATGAAAGTCTCAAATGAAGTTTTCAAAGAATTTCTTCAGCACTAGTGTGTGACAATGAGATTATGCATTCGGGATTTTACATTTATTGATGTTACATTATCACATACCATATGCCCATAAAGAATGGATAACCTAAAGATGTATCCCTTATGTTTGTGGACTTTTTGAGTGCTGATAAGGATATAGTCACCATAGTGCCTTTTCGAGTTAGTATTTTGAATTTTTCTACTTACACGTTGGAGGATGTCTCCGGTCTCATGTTTGGTTATTCTACCCATAGGTGTTGGCCTTACATGAGATTTTGATATGTGCATAAAGGCATTAGATAGAGGAATATCATTGCTTGAATGATCTATTCACCCACAGGTGATAATGTCATAAAAATTGATAATTTGCACTCTGATCGCTTTTATATGGAGGTCTAGTTGCATATATTATATATGCGCTATGTTTCATAATATGTGTGACCGAATTCTCAGTACAGATATTATTTAATGGCTTTGAGTCTCACTATTATCCTACATTTGTGTTGATCTAAACATTGTCATTTTGCAATCACCTTTTTGGTCCACAATATCAGTGTCACCATTGAAACCCTGACCGATTTCAATACGAAGAAATAGACAGAGGATGTATTATAGAGATAGTTAAAATTGACATGGTCATACAGACAGATAGGCCATTTCCACCTACATTTATGAGCTCGAGAGCTCATAAAACAAGTTATGTAGCCTAGGACCGGTCTAACAGATTATATTGCATGATCATTAAGAGATCCATACCTGACCATCTACTTAGTGGACTTCTAAACACAGACATAGTGAAGGAGTTTCTTGGTAATGTCTCCTACAGGTACATGGTCTCATCCAATGTTGAGATAAGTGCATTGATGAAAGAATTATTCTCTATGAGGTATACAGGAGAAGGGGGAGTAATGGAGTACATATCAAGAATGATCCATCTTCACAACAAACTGAAGATGCTAAACATTCCTCTTCTTGATGTCTTCATAGTTCACCAGACTCTGAACACTCTCCCTCTAGAGTTTAGTAATCTGGTGATGACATATTACTTACTAGATAAGGAATGGGACTTTAATGCTTTGATTGACCATTTTGTTGTTAAGGAGGAGAAACTCAATTTTGCTACTCCTACAACCTTCGAAACAACTCAAGGGAAGGCAAAGATGAAGACCACTAAGATCAAAGGTAGAAAGTCTAAATCTTCTCTATATGCTGATGTTGGTCAATCAAGTGTTGGTAAAGATCCTGTGGATATAAAAAAGCCAACAATACAAGGCCTAGAAGGAAAGACGGAGATCATCAAGGGTTCATATATAGGATAGAGCCAAATAAAGGGAAGGAGGAATTGATGGTTGACAACAATGAATAAGTGAATGTCATATCTATAAGGGATGTATGTACTGAACATTGCTGCAAGGTTCATTTTAGGTTTTACACGACACATTTTATATGTGATCTTTGTATCAATTTTGGACAAAGAAGGTTAACTTTTTATATTTAATGCTTCTGTTGTACAGTTGTTGTTTAATGCAAAACATAATGATACAACTTTCTTATCATATGGTTTGTATAGAATGTATCTTACCCTGAATTAGATATATGCTTCTTTGTATCTTGCTGAACAAGTCATGAAGAGAATAACCCTGATGAATGACAATTCATACATGTTGTGGCATAAAAGTTTAGGCCACATTTCCAGAGCTAAGGTTGAAAGATTGATTAAGGAAAGCATTCTTTCAATTCTAGATTATAATGATCTTGAAACATGTGATGACTATTGCAGGGATAAGTTGACTGAAATAAGAATAAATAGGTCAACTAGTGTTTCTGGCTTGTTGGGTCTGATGCATACGAATATCAGAAAACCTTATATTTACATTGAGCAATTCCAAATGTAGCACCCTGTTACCGTAGGGTACATACTGAAACCTCTGAAGGATATTCCAATACATAACCTATGACAATGATGCGCTACATTCAAACATAACGTTCATTTAACATGGCATCATCATTCTTTATTCTCTTATAAAACATCATATGGAAAAACACAATAATTTAAAACAATTTCCTCCTTTCATTTCTTAAGAACCAAATGTCTACATTGATAGTTTTCCAAGATCATCCGAATGTGTACATCATCATATCCTAATCAAAAGATGCTATATGAAAGAGGAAATACATAAAATCTATCTAATCTGTCTAAACCCAGCTAACTGACCTTTGAGTCATTTCTTCTTGGTCCCAAAAGTACAAGACTAAACCGCTTATCACACCTCTCAGTAGCTAAGATCGTCTCTTGGTCCTCAAAGTCAACGTTGCAATTTTGGTGAGTTTTGCGAACTCAATGAGGCAACCATCATCGATGGTTCACTCAATTTATGCATCACATCAATGCACATAACTTATTATTCACATCTTTGCATATTCATAAAATATCACTTTTCACTTTCAGAACAATCATATCAATTATATCATTCATACAAAATGCACATATCAATTATAACTGTAATGCATGTGAGGCTCACTTTCATTATTTATTGTCGTTGTGACCGAGTGCCTTTTTACTAGCTCATATCCCTTAGTGGATACTGAGCTGTGTCACATAATGTCCCATATCCCTTAGTGAATACCGGGTACATTCACAACCAAGCTTGAGGCTCTCATCACAATCCGAGCTTTAAACTCTTTATCCTGGCAACTCCGGTCACAACTTTCTTTATCTTACATGCATTCATGTATTGAATGTTTCACATAACATATTTTTAGCCAATCACATGATTTCATATTCACATTCATATCACATTTATCATTGGATCTTAGTCTGGCATTCAACAGAATTATTGAGCAACATTTATTTCATCACGTTCACATACAAGGAGCACTTCAATAACTCATTCATACATCAGAATCATCATTCAAAACATTTCTAAAACAAATAATTAATTGAGCGAAACCGTCTAAGTTACTCACAGGTTGCTCCCGAAGCTAATGCCTCGAAGTTCTGGAAATGTCTACATGTTGATGTTCTAATTTCTCCTTTATATCACACAATAAACACATATCACAATTTGCACAATTATCTGTGTTTATTAATGCACATGTATGTATATGAAAGATACACAATGCATGTTCATGATAATCCTGGGTATCACTCTATTATCCTTGTCATGTAAACATTCATATTTCCAATCTCACATAAGCATCATTTATACTGATGATTTATATCTTAATAAAACCATTAGAATCTAATTTCATAACTCATTTGATCAAATTCAGGTTTTCCCTGAAACACACCTTCGGGTCTACAGTGCATGATTAATCTAACCATGAAAATGAAATAATTTGACAATACTTTCTTCTTGGAAGTTGTTCTTCTATCTCTTAGGTTTTTAATGATACCAAGATCGTTTAATTTGGTATAGAAATTCGAAAGTTATACTCCATTTATTTCGGACTATTCATAAACTAAAACAGTATTCAGTAATCACTTTTAATTCAAAAATATGAAATTCTAAAGACATAATAAAAATTTGATCACTTCAGAAAATTTGTGTCCCTATTTCTCTAGTTTATTCCAAATCAAAAATCATTCCATTCAGATAACTACAATACAAGATATCTTCAAAATACCGAAGCAAGTTACATGAAAATACTCTAGTCATCAGTTTTCTAGAATTTTTCATCATTCTCGTCCCACATTTATCACTCAGTATCTCTCAATTGATTTCATATGGCTATGATTTTTATTTAATATGTAGATTAGTGTGTTACGAGTCCAATGGTTCAAGTCCCATGTCATTTGGAGGTCGGAAGAGGGAGATATAGCCAAAAGATCGAAGGATGTTGCGTCAGCCTCCAATCTTAGAAGTCGCGATCGTGGTTTGCTATCAACTTACGAAAGCACGATCGCGGGTCTTCAGCCTTTAAAGGAAAGTCAGCACGATCATGCTTTCCTATCCTCTCTTCTAAAAACACTCTGAACCTCTGCACTTTTTCTTCTTCTTTCTTTTATTTTTATTTAACTTCTCTAACTTAAATTCTTACTTTTCTTTCAAACCAACTTCCCTAACTTCTCTCGACCACATTTTCGACTCCCATTCAAATAAAATCATTCACAAACAACTCCAAATTCTAGATTAAAACACATACATCAAAAACAGAAAATCCATTCACTCATCTTCTTCATTCTCTGTGTTTCTTCTTTCATTCTCCTGCACTTTCCTTTTATGTACATTCTCCATTTTCATTTCACCATTTCAACTTCCATTCAACTCAACACATTCACAAACATATCAAAAACCATGATCATACACAAACATCAAAACAGAACCTCATTCACGTATGTCACCATTTTCAGTATTTCTTCATTGTCATTTTTATGTATTTTCATTTTCTGCATTCTCCTCATTTTCTTCCTCCAACTATCACTTTAATCATTCTTACTCATCTCCAGACATCACCTTACACCTATCCATTAACTCTAAATTCCTTTTTTTTGTTCATCCTTAAGTTACCAAAATATTCATGTATATGAACAGTGAAGAGAAAAACAGAGCATATATGAATATCATCTTTCATAAATTTCTGCACTAATCTCATACACATTTTTATTGATTTTTCAACTCCAAAAAAATCATTTCTACACTATTTTAGAACGTGTTTGATCATCAAAACACACAAAAAAAAATATTAATATATTCCTCTCATATGCACAGTATACATGAAAATGTCTGTTTTTTTTTTCATGAATGTGTAATGTCAATAAATCACCATTTTTTTTCTTCATAAATCAATAACTCTAAAGAATTAACAAGATACTTACTTGACAAAACTCCAAATTCGTTGAAACCTCAAGAATCCCTAATTTTCATGCAACTCACGTACACCTTGTAAAAGTTGGCAAGCTTCGGTTTTTCTTAATGCAAATAAAGGAAACAACAAAGTGGAAGTGGAAAAGAACAGATAAAAACAAGGTGAGGCTTTGGTGAAGGTTTGGTGAAAAAAATTATGTAAAAGAGGAAACTTGAAGGAGAAGGCTATGAGAAAGGAGATGAAGATGAAAACACTGTGTACTTAGTCTTTCAAGTTACAAGAACTTGACTTGGTCTTTCAAAAGTAATCTAAACATTAAAACTACACTAGACAAGTGACATTTGTCACTCATCTATCTTCTAAGGCATAACTAAGTTCCTATTGAACTAAACCTTACTCCCATCTTTTTGTTCCAATTATCACTAATTTACAACATCAATAACTCACAATTTCCAAATTCATCTCCAAATTTTGAAAGTCATTTTTAAAAAAAAATCTCCAACGTCATTTGTTTTCTTATTTCTATTTTCGTCCATCAATTTACTTACCATGTGGCATTTTTCCTAATCTAATAATAATATTCAACATTTTTGGAAATTATTCCTAAAATTCTCCAAAAATTCTAAATCACTAAACACACTCTCCAAATCAATTTTACATATACAAAAACCAAAATTCTAAATAAAAATTACATTCCACATATATAAATCAATTTTACCCGAAATTTGTCAATGAATGCATGTACAATTATTTTCATGTGCAAAAATTTAACATTCACGTGTATGTGCATATCATATAATGCATGAGCATGGAATGCTTTTTCTATTATCTCATATTTACTATTCTAGCCTCAACGTGGGAAATGAGATGTTACACCAAATTTATTCTGACATTTGTTGATGATTATTCCCATTATAGTTTATGTGTTCTTGTTTAAAGATTGAAGGTTGAGAACTTATTGGGAAAATTCATCAAAAGTGTCAGATCTAACCGTGGAGGAGAATATCATGGCAAACATGGTATTTCAGGACATGAAAATGTCCGTTTACCAGATATATAGAATCTATTGGAATAGTGACTAAGTTCACTACGTCGAGTAGTCCTAAGCAAAATGGAGTATTACTGAAAGACATAACCGCACCCTAAAGGACTTGAAGAAGTCAATGCGAAACAAGACTAATCTACCTGATTCTCTAAAAGTGTGGAAACTCAGCCTTGCACATATTTATGTATAGGACTACCCTACTGAGGTAGTATAATCCTTATAAAGACAAATTGCATGCTCATTATGCTCATTGCTATTTAGTCAAATATCTTGACCACTCGAAAAGCTATAAATTTTACTGTAAAGGAGGAGGGACCAGAATAGTGAAATCATAAACAACTAAGTTTCTAAAATACGATATCTATGATGATGGTGGGCCCTTTAACCCTTTGAATGATAGCAGGGTGGATACTAAAGTTACTATGTACCTGTTACTTATACAATTGAATCCGGTGGATTTAGGTCTTTGTACCTTGCCTGTACAAGAACCTATACCTATACACATTGAGGTTCCTGGAGTACAAGATCTAATGCAGTTGTGTAGATTTGCTAAAGTGAGACGACCTGCTATCCCATTTGATTACATAGTCTATTAGGTGAATAGGACTATAATATTAGAAATATTACGAATCCAGTTACTTTTATAGAAGTTGTTTCTGGACCCAATGCGTATTAGTAGTGGGATGCAATGACTAATGAGATACAAGTCATGAAGCATAGTAAGGTTTGGGAGCTAATTGATTTGCAACGGAACTGTAATCCCATCAGTTGTAAATAAGTTTTAAAAGCTAAAGGATTTCAGAATAAAGTTCAACAGTTTATGGGCTCGCTCAGTTGCCTGATGGTCTACTCAGGGATATACTTTAATGTTACCTTTTCTCTCGTGTCTTTATAGGATACATTTTGAGTGATTTTGGCAATTATAGCTCATGATGATATAGAGTTACATCAGATGGTTGTCAAAACTGCTTTCCGGAATAAAGAACTTTATAAAGAGGTTTATATGGAACAATCTGAAAGATTTCAGGATCTAGATGGAATTGACATGGTTTGTACGTTAAGCAGAACAATATATGGTTTAAATAAAACCTCTCAAAACTGATACCTTACATTTAATGAGGTTGTGACCTCTTTCAACTTCATGAAAAATAAAGTTAAAAAGATGCATGTATCACGAGGTCAGGGGGAGCAAAATCATCTTCCTATTATTACACATAGATGATATATTGCTCACATTGAATAACTTGACCATATTACATAAGGTTAAGCAACTTTTAGCCAAGCATTTCAATATGACGGACCTTTGTGAAGCATCTTTTGTCCTAGGTATATAGATTACCAAGACAGATCTCAACACTCATTAGGCCTTTCATAGAGTGCATACATTGATTATATGCTACAAAGGTTTAATACGGTTGACTGTAAACGTATCGTAGCACCTATCTCTTATTGTGAGAGATTATCTTTAGTATAGTGTCAAAGAATAAAGAAAGTAGAGAGGCTATGAGGAATTTTCCTAAAACTGGTACGGTTGATAGCCTAAAGTATGCTCAAGTAAGTACTAGGCGAGACATTGCATTTGTTGTTAGACTGTTTGGTCAATATTTAGTTAACCTATATATAGACCATTGGAAAGCAATCAAATGAGTATTGAGATACTTAAAGGGAATCCAAGATTATATGTTGACATGTAAAAAAGTCAATAATTTAAACCTCGTAAGGAATTCAGATTCAAATTTAAGTTATATGTCCAGATGATCGAAAGTCCAATTAAGGTTACATTTTTATGTGTGCAGATGGTACAATGTCGTGGAAGAGTGTCGAGTAGACATGGGTGAATTCCTTGACCATGTATGCAGAGTGTATACTATGGGGCTGCTTCACAGATGGTTTAGCTCAAAAACTTGATTTCTGAGTTGTCTGTAGTTGATTCAATGGCTAGACTCATTCGATTATACTATAATAATCAAGTTGCTATGTTATTTAGTAATAACAAAGTGTATCACAGGATCTTAGCGTTTAGAGGTCAATTATTTGACCATAAAGGAGTTGATATGAATAAGCGTGTCAATGGGTCAAGTTGGGTCAGGCTAGGAGCTGGCTCATTTGGATATATTTTTAAAAAAAACTAAAATGATGTCATTTTTTTTACGTTTCAACCCAACCCGTGGCTCAAAAATTGACATCCCTAGATATAAAAAGGTGACGTTAAAGTTTGGAGCTTTTAAGGACTGAGAAAATATTAGCCGATCCTTTAACTAAAGGACTTCACCCATTTATGATTGTGAGACAAGTATACAATATAGGTGTTTTGAAGTCTTTAGACACTGTTAGCTAGGAGATCATTATGTTTGTTCCATGTACATTTGTACATTTATACATTTGATGTATCATGACAATATGGTGACTCATCAATAAAGATGATCATCGTTTATCCTCAGTAATACATATTATCGTACATGGTCATAATACGTTTGAAAGCCTTAAGATTTGTGTAAATCTTAAGCATTTAAAGGTCATTGGGCATATATAAAGATTGACCTTGAGCCTATGTCATTTAGACGCATACAATTTTATACAGATATCTATTAATTATGACATGACATAGGGGATATAAGTTTTTTGATCCCATAAAAGTTATTTAATGTAGTTTAGCATTCAATTAGAGAACATAAAGGTTTTCTCTTATGTTGTTTAGAATTCGGTGAGAGAAAACAAGTTTTCTCTATTGTTGTTTAGCATTCAGTAAGAGAAAACAAGATTTCTCTAATGCATTTGAGCATAAAGTTGGAGAATTCGAGACCTACAAACAAAGATGATACATATTAGATCAAACAGGTATCATCCTAGTTTACCACACTTCATTTTCTCATTCATTTTAGTAAGGTATTAGATATGCATGATTATATTAGACCCATGTCCCACATGACACATGTGTTTGATATTTTTGGTATCAAAAGCCTTACAGGATGAAATGATGGACTTTCATTATTTTTGGTTTTTTCCTTATAGATTTTTGCATTTTCATACGCTTCATTACGAATCTCCTCTAATTCTTGTAATTGCAATTTCCTATTATGACTAACTTCTACCTGATCCATGTTCAACTGCTTCATAGCCCAATAAGCTCTATGTTCTATTTCTACAAGTAAATGACAAGGCTTACCGAAAACTAACCTGTAAGGCAACATGCCTATCAGAGTTTTATACACAGTTCGGTACACCCACAAAGCATCGTCTAATCATAAGCTCCAATCCTTTCTATTCGGATTCACCACTTTTTCTAGTATGGATTTGATCTCCCTGTTGGATACTCCAGCTTGTCCACCTGTTTACGGATGATATGCTGTGAAAACTCGATGGGTTATACCACATCTCTTCATCAAAGCCTCAAAAACCTTGTTGTAGAAATGGGTTCTTTGATCGCTAATGATGGCTCGAGGCATTATGAACCTGACAAAAATATTAGATTTAACAAAATCTATAACAGTTTTAGCATCGTCAAATAAAGTAGCCTTAGCTTCAACCCATTTCAAAACATAATCCACAACTAACAAAATGTCATTCTTACCAAAGGAAGAAGGAAAAGGATCCATAAAGGCTATTCCCCAAACATCAAAAATCTCACATACTAGGATGTTTGTGAGTGGCATTTGATTTCTCAATCTTAAGTTACCTGTTCTTTGACAATGATCACAAGACTTACAAAACATGTAAGAGTCATAAGATAACTTAGGCCAAAATAGTCCACATTCAAAAAAATTTCGGGGCGGTTCTTTTGGGACCAAAGTGTCGCCTACACACAAATGAATGACAAAAATGTAAAATAGAACGAATTTCATCATCCGTGACACATCTCCTAACAATTTGATCAGAACAAAATTTCCAGAGGTAAGGCTCATCCCAAATGTAATATTTAGCCTCTCACTTAATTTTATCTCTTTCAGTTCTAGATAAATCACTAGGTAAAGACTTAGTCACCAAAAAGTTTACTATGTCTGCATACTATGGAATTACCTGTTGAATTACAAAGAGACTCATCCGGAAATTTGTCATGAAGAACATCTGATGCAGTACTTGGAGTGATCCTGCTTAGGTGATCGGCCACCAAATTTCCAGCTCCTTTCTTGTCACAGATTTCCAAATCAAATTCTTAGAGCAGTAAAATCCATCGAATCAATCTTGATTTGGCTTCTTTCTTATTCACCAAATATTTTAGAGCTGCATGATCTAAATAGATGATCACCTTCATCCCCAACAAGTATGACCAAAACTTCTCCAATCCAAAGACTACCGCTAAAAACTCCTTCTTCATCGTAGAATAATTTTTTTGGGCATCATTAAGTGTCATGGACACATAATAAATAACTTGAGGTATCTTGTCCACTTTTTGGCCCAACACAACGCCAACTACATTATCCGAAGCATCTCACATCAACTCGAATGGCATGTCCCATTGCAGTGATTGAATAATTGGTGCTGTAATGAGTCACTCCTTGAGTTCATCAAACGCACTTTTACATGACTCATCGAAATCAAACTTCACATCTTTTTGGAGTAGTTTACACAAGGGTTGCGAAATTTTGGAGAAGTCCTTGATAAATCGCCTATAAAATCCTGCGTGACTAAGAAAAGAACAAAGTTCCTACACAGTCACAGGGTAAGATAAAGATCGAATATCATCTATCTTAGCCCTATCGACTTCAATTCCCTTAGCGGACATTATAACCCAAAATTATGCCTTGATCAACCATGAAATGACACTTTTTATAATTTAAAACCAAATTAGTTTCAATGTAACATTTTAGCACTTTTTCAAGGTTGACAATGCATGTTTCAAAAGACTCTCCATGGACCGTAAAATCATCCATAAAAATTTTCATGCAATTTTTCACAAGATTAGAGAAAATACTTACCATACACCTTTGAAATGTCGCAGGTGCGTTACATAATCCAAATGGCATTCTTCGGTAAGCAAAGGTGTCGAATGAACATGTGAAGGTTGTTTTCTCTTGATCCTTGGGTGCTACCAAAATCTGGTGGTATCTTGAATATCCATCTAAACAACAATAGTGAGATTTACCTGTAAGTCTTTCAAGCATTTGATCAAAAAATGGAAGCAGAAAATGATCTTTTCTAGTAACTGAATTAAGCTTCCTATAATCTATGCATACTCTCCAACCATTTTGAACACGAGATGGTATTAACTCACCATCACTATTTTCAATCATAGTTACACCAGTTTTCTTCAGAATTACCTAGACCGGACTTACCTAATTACTATCCAAAATTGTATAAATAATGTTAGCGCCAAGAAGCTTCAAAATTTCTTCCTTCACCACTTCCATCATGGGTGGATTTAGACGACGTTGGGGGTCCTCACCTCGTTCGCTTCATCTTCCATCAAAATTTAGTGTATGCAAATTGTGGGATTAATGTCCTTCAAATCAGCCACTGTCCAACCGAAAGCTTCTTTATTGTCCTTTAACACGTTAATCAGTTGGCTTTCCTACAAAACCTTTAGTTGATTAGAAATAATAAGAGGCAATGTATCTTGCTCACCTAAAAATATGTACTTCAAATGACTAGGCAAGCTTTTCAACTCCAACTTTGGTGGCTCAACTAATGACGGTAGCAACTTGTCCACACTTCTGGACATTTCCACGTAGGGCAGCTACTGGAATATTGGTTCAATGGTCTCCACACACAATGATGTCTCCATTTATTCACTGGATAATACCGATTCCTTACTTCCTTGCCAACGTGATGTTTTTTCCACTTCCAAGATCATTTCAACCTCATATTTGTCCTCCAAAATCAAATTTTCCTACATCCATGTGTCAATAAAATCCACAGAAACAATAGGTTGTTCATCATCTGAAATTTTTATGGTATTGTATATATTGAACTTAATTAATTCACCATCAAATTCTATTGTTAAAGATCCATCATGAACATCAATTTTCGTTCTAGTGGTTTTTCAAGAACAACCTTCCAAATAAAATCAGAGTGGAAGAAGATGTATCATCAGTGCCCATCTGCAAAATATAAAAATCAACCAGAAAAAGCATATTCCCTACTTGAACCAAAATATCTTCTAACACACCCTTCGGATAAGCATTTGAGTGATCTGCTAATTGAATCACTACATTAGTTTCTTTAAGAGGTCCAACATTTAAAGATTTATAAACATCATATGGCATGACATTTATGGATGCGCCTAAATCTAACATAGAACTTTCAATCCACAAATCATCAATTTGACATGGGATAGTAAACATACCTGAGTCTTGACATTTAGGTGGGAGCTTTTTCTTTTGCAAAATCGCTGAAATGTTCTCCCCCAATTGCATTTTCCCATCAAATTTTAGTTTCCTCTTCAAAGTGCAAAGCTCCTTAACGAATTTCGCATACCGTGGAATCTGTTTAATTGCGTCAAGGAGAGGAATATTTACCTGAACTTTTCGAAAAGTCTCTCAAATTTCCTTTTCTTGCTCTTCCTTCTTTGCTTTGGAAAATTGACTCGGAAAAGAGGTGGAATCACCATATTATATAGATTGTCTTGCGTCATTTATGGATGTGAAGGTTGTTGGACCCTGAACTTTTGGTGAAAATTAGAAATATTAAAATGAATTTAAATGAGAAAGAAATTGGTGAGAAAATTTATGAATTTAA
>JANIJH010561369.1:0-14169 GCA_024520975.1 Erythroxylum areolatum
CAGAGGGACTTTTCCTGCCGTGTAGATTGAGTTGGCAAGAGAAGTCATGGCAAACAGGTCGGTCAGCTGGCACTTTTGGAGGGATGACCTAGTTAGCTTTCTGTTTGATTTTCTTTTGGGAACATGTACAGACACTTTCAGTTGTATAAATTACTGCTTTGAGGATATGAAATGAGAAAATTATGTTTTGAAAAATTAGTGAATTCCATACTACTGCTTTATAATACATTGATGCCATGTGGAGTTGGTAGTTTGTTCGTAGCGCACCCTTATCGTAGGGTGTGTATCGGAATGACCTACGGGCGTCCCGGTACATCTCCTATGGTAAGAGGGTGCTACATCTAATGGTGCTTCTTCGATGATCTTCGATGATCAACTTCACCTCTGAAATATGCATCTACATAGCCTTGCACTTTCAGCTCTCCCTTATCAAAGTAAAAACACTTTTATGTAGTGCCTCATAGATACCTCAAAATCCACTTGACTCCTTCCCAATGATGTTTACCTAGATTTGACGTACATTAGTTAACAACTCCCATTGCATGGCTAGTGTCTAGTCTTATACAGACCATCGCATACATTAAACTCCCGATGACTGAGGCGTAAGGGACCTTAGCCATAATCTCTCTCTTCCTCTATTTGAGGGGACTGATCCCTAGATAAGCAAAAATGACTTATCAAGGGTGTGCTGACTGGCTTGGCATCGTCCATATTGAATCTTTGCAAAACACAATTGATGTACTCTGACTGAGATAACTACAAAGTCCCTCTATGCTTATCTCTCGTGATTTGCATGCTAAGGATCCTTTTTGCTGGACCCAAGTCCTTCATGTTAAACTCCTTTGACAATTGTTGTTCAACCGTTTGATATCGTCCATATTTGAACCTGCTACTAACATATCATCGACATAAAGTAGTGAAATGGACCTATATCTTTTAAAGTAGCAACGTTGGTCGGCATTGCTCTTATGGAAGCCTTCCTTATGCACAAAGCTGTCAAACTTTTTGTACCACTATCTTGGAGCTTGTTTCAGGCCATACAAACTCTTCTTAAGTCTACACACCATGTTTTCCTTCCCTCTTTAAGAGAAACCTTATGGCTGATACATTTATATCTCCCCATCCAACTCTCTATGAAGAAATGTAATTTTCACATCTAACTGCTTAAGATAAAGATCTTCAGTGGCAACAATATTCAACACTGATCTTATAGTATTGAGCTTTACAATGGGAGCAAAAATGTCAGTGTTGTCAACTCCTTCCTTTTCTTGGCATCCTTTGCTAACTATTCAGGCTTTAGATCTCCCTGAACCATCATGCTCCTCTTTCACACGATACATCCCCAACAGGTAGCTCAGCTAGTTCCTATGTCTGGTTAGAGATCAAAGACTTCATCTCATCTTTCATGGAAAGCTCCCACTTAATAGCATCTTCAGTGTGACAGGCTTCAAAATAGCATTCAGGCTCCCTTTCATTAGTCATCTCATCTTTCATGGAAAGCTCCCACTTATTAGCATCTTCAGTGTGACAGGCTTCATCATAGCATTCAGGCTCCCTTTCATTAGTCAACAAAAGATGGTTCATGTATCCCCTGTTAGGCATATAAGGCCTAAAAGACCTTCTCAATATAGGAGCAGGAATAAGAGGTTGTGGTGTGTTGGATTACTGCATACTGCTTTATCCAACGAGTTCCTCTAGCTGAGGACTTGCTGTAATTAGTTTTGTCACAGGACTATCGGAGACATCATCTACATCTGCAAATATTGGCTCACTCTGCTTCGATTTGTTAGTGTCTTTTTTATGCATGTATTTGTACATCACTTGTTCATTAAAAATCAAATCTCTACTGCGGGTCACCTTCTTGTTTTCGTCATCCTCGCCATAGCCAATGAAGGTGCATTTCTTAGATTTAGGATCAAGCTTATTCTTGCCTTGATCACTAATATGCACATAAGCTACACAACCGAGTGAATAATCTTCATCCCTTTCTCATTCATATGGCCAAGTCTCTAGTGCCATAAATTGGGATTTTCTTTTCCTACTGCAACTATAATTGAATAGCGTGCCCCTGCTATCATGTAAAAAGTACCACTCTTTTTGCCTTTAGTAACCATGATTGCACCTTTTGGAATCTTCCAGTCATCACTAGGGAAGATCGTAGTATAGCCTTTGCTAGCTAACTGCCCTACTGAGATTAAGTTCTTTCTCAGGTCGTGAATATGTCTGATATCTTTTAGCTCCCAAACAGACCCGTTTAAGTTAATCTTCACTATACCTTTACCAATAACATCACAAGATTGATCATCATCAAGGTGTACCTTTCCAAGATTTTTGGGGACCTAACTCTTGAAAATTTCTTTCTATGAAGTAGCATGGAATGATGCTCCATAGTCTAACACCCAAAACACCTCATTGCCCTCCAAAGCGCATATCAACGCAGCATCTCCTCCTAAGATGGAAGTAACATTTGCCTCTGCCTTCGCATCTTGGTTCTTTGGTGCACTCTTGCACTGATTTTTGTAGTGCCCGGTCTTTCTGCAGTTCCAACACTTGATAGTCTTCGAGCTATGGGAATTTTTAGGATTCCCAAATTTGGACCTTCTTTCCTTTGATCAACCTCGATAGTTCGATCTATCGTGTCCATTTCTTCAATTCAAATTTCTTCCTCTTGACTTTGTATACAAAATTGAAGAGGTTGATGATTCACCCATCTCTCTCCGTCGAATCTCTTCACTGAGAGCTAGATCACAAACATCATCAAATTTTAACTTATTACTTCTTGACGAGCTACTCACAGCTATGACAGTAGCATTCCAACTGTCTGGTAAGGAAGAAAAAAGTATCAATGCTTGTACTTCTTCATCAAATTCAATTCCAATTGAACTCAACTGGGATGTGATTGTGTTGAGTTCGTTGAGATGTTGAGCAATCGATGCGCCTTCCATCATCGACAAATCGAACAACCACTTATCTAACTAAAATTTGTTAGTGACTGATGGCTTCTCACACATACTAGAGAGAGCTTCCATACCATTACGGTCCTTTCCTTTGTTATGTTGAAAGCAACATTGCAGGATGGCGACAATCAGATAATGCTAAGGGTTTGTCTGTCTAGAAGAGCCTAGTCTTCTTCCTTCATACCCTCTAGCTTCTTTATGAGAGAGGTTGATACAGATTTTTTTGGTATAGATAATCTTCTATTTGCATCTTCCAGAACTCGAAATCAGTGCCATCAAACTTTTCAATTTTCACCTTCCCTTCGATTGCAGCCATCATTCCCACTTGAATCTGGCTCCTTTTGGATCGTTTTTGACAATTCCTGCAAACCACCATGTATTAGAATAGCTTCGTCGACAAACTAGTACCGTCGACATAATTTCACTATTCACAAAATTCACTATTCACATGAATAATACCCTTATAGAAAACTGACAGAATTCTTCACACAAAAAAACCACGCTCTGATACGAGTTGTTAAAAAATTATTCAAATTTTCTATAAACCAGATAGTGTTAATGCAAAATAACACACACAAAATTTGATAACAGAGTTCAACCAAATTTGCCTACGTCTCCAGACCTACTACCGAAATTATAAAACACTCACAACTCAAGAAAATTACTCTCAATTTTCTCTCACTAAAGCTTTCTCTCTAAGCTTTTCTATATCAAATTGATCTGAATGCTAACCTATTTATAGGAAAAAAATATGAACAAAAATCATAATTTGTTAACTTAACAATGACTAATTTTGCATTGTCTAAAAACTTTTGCACTATTTAACAATTTTGGCCAACCAATTTTTTTGACATTTTTGCAAAGTTTGACCAACACATTGCTCATCAAGGACTTTATGTTCTCCACACTCGTTGGTGTTCTTGCTCTAAACAAGTGGATTGTCGGAGAACAACTTATGAACAAAGTCGTACTCTATATATGTTTGCATGGTGTTGGGTCTAGCTTAAAATTGTGGGAATTAAATCAATTATGTTAAATTTTATTATATAAAAATGATTATTAAATGGATTAAATATTTTTGAGATATTATTTATTTATTTATCTTAGGTGTATAATTAATGATGATCAATTTGTGGGCAGCTACTGATAGAAGACAACTTTAGCCTATTGGTCTCAATGCACCATTTGGTGGTATGATCGAAAGTGACTTAGAAAGGGAAATCAACTTGCCTTTCGTGTTAGGATTGTCTCAAAAAGGTTATATCGAGAAAGCATTAGAAAGATTTCAAATGAAAAAATACTCCGTAGGGATAATTCCAATTCAGAAAGGGGACAAATTTATTATAATGCAATATCCACGAAACGATTTGGAACGTAAGGATATGGAGTCTATTCCTTATGCATCAGTAGTTGGGAGCTTAATGTATGCTCAAACATACACTAGACCAGATATCAGTTTTGCTGTTGGAATGCTAGGACGATATCAAAGTAGTCCTAGACTGGACCACTAGAAAACTACGAAGAAAATCCTTAGATACTTATAAGGCACCAAGGACTATATGCTCACATATGAAAAATCAACCTATCTCGAAGTGATAGGTTACTCGGATTCAGACTATGCCAATTGTGTAGACTCACAAAAATCTAGATTCGGTTATATGTTTCTATTAGCTAGAGGAGCAGTTTCGTGGAAAAGTGGAAAGCAATCCGTCATTGCTACTTCCACTATGAAGGCTGAATTTGTGCCATACTTTGAGGCCACGATTCATGGATTGTGATTGCGGAACTTTATCTTATGTCTTCGTCTTGTCGACAGTATTACCAGACTGTTAAGAATTTATTGTGATAACTCTGTAGCCGTATTCTTCTCTGAGAATGACAAATATTCAAAGGGTGCAAAACACATGGATTTGAAGTATTTGTCTGTGAAAGAAGAAGTGCAAAAATATAAAGTGTCAATTGAGCATATTGGTATCGATCTCATGATAGCGAATCCATTAACGAAAGTCTTACCGCCTAAAACATGATCAATAAATGTTTTGGGCAGTAAGCCTTTCGTTAACGGATCCTCTATCGTGAGATCGGTACCCATGGCTCTAAATAATTGAAGGATTACTACGAGAAAGGAACACTCAAATTTAGAGGCTTTTTATTTATCCACCCCTCATTATATCTTTTAATATAATTGACAAAAAAACATAAATAAACTAAAAACAAAATGAATTAATGAACATCATCAGGTACCATATGGATGGAAAAGAAAGGCATTTGACATATCTTTTGGAAGGATTGGGATTGAGAGGAAATTATTATGATTGGGAAATTGTGATGAAACATCAGAAGAGCAATGGGTCACTCTTCAACTCACCATCTGCAACAGCTGCTACTTTGATCCACAACCATGATCATAAATACTATGATTATCTTAAATCAATTTTGGACAAACATCAACACATAGGTATTTATGTTATTTAGTATAGAGATTTTTCATTTTTTACCATTCTTATTGATTATTGATAAGATATATTATATATAACTTTTATTTAGTTTTGGCATTTTAATTGGACATAGAAAATCTTAATTGTAGTGGGATTTAAAAAATATGATTGTCACACTTGTGTTTGTGAAAGAATTCTACATTACATTGGAGTCTATTATTATAGTGATATTGGAAGGAAATTACTGCTGGATTTGCGGGTTTTGTGGATTGATGAAATTAAAAAGATGAGGTTGTTGCATGTTTGAATTTAAGTGGGACTCTTATTATGTGAGGGATCTGTGCACATCTTTAATCTAAAAGTTTATCTCAAAAGTAAGTGAGCGGCATATGGGTATGCAACATCAAATCTGTGTGTGTGTTGGCAACTGGGACGTTGTTATTCGTTGTGTAGCTGAAGTGAAATTCGACTTGCTTGTCTCCTGCCATTGTTGAAGTAAATCTCTAAGGTGAGTGTGCTGCAAAGGTGTTTTATATGGGTATACGGCATAGAGTGCAGAGGGTGCATGAGAATTAATAAGAGTGCAGTAGGCATCAAAGAGTGTGTTAGTATTAATTAGAGTGCTGTGGGCATCAAAGTGTGTGTGAGCATTAATTAGAGTGCAATGGAATTGAAAAACTAGAAAACCAAAGTGGTGTGGGTTTTTACGTAATGTGAGTGACGATGACTAACTAGGAGAGCTCTCATCTTTACTTTGCTGTGCTCTAACTAGTGTTGTGATGCTTCGGTGGCTCGGACAGTGAGAATATGTTTCTACTGCAGGAACTCCTTCACTTCTTCTGCATTTTCCAATTTGTTTTGAGCGACCATTGGAGCTTCTTTGGTGTCTAGTGTGAAGATTTTGACAGCTAGTTTTTCTATAATGTTTGCATGATTTAATTAGGCTGATCATTGTCAATGGAGTGTTAATTTTATGGTTGTCATTTTTAGTGTTGGTGTGCAAAAAATCCAAAAGTTTTCGTTTCTTTTTATTGCTGTCTTTTTTTGTTGGGATTTTAAGTGAAGACATTGAAGCCTCACAGCAGATCTTTCGATGAACAACTTTCCGTTCTTTCATTAATGAAGCAACATAGTTAGGTAAGTTGTTATTTTTATCTCAAGTGTATTTAGTTTTTGTTCTTTATTATTCTAATCACTTGAGTTATTCGTTTATTGTTCTTTCGATAAAAGATTGATTGAGAAAATTCTCTGTCGAGGTTAATACGAGGCGGTCGTACTATTGGATGTGAAATTCTCTCACAGGAAGTAAGGTTGAGAGATAGTGTCAAGGGTTGAGTGGTTTCGACTTAGTAATGCCTTAGGTAAATCTATTGTACTTCAGTGTAAGTGATTAAGCTGGGTGAGGGCCCCACAGACATAAGCAAGGTGTGCCGAACTGCGTTATCAAATTTGTAATGTTGATTTATTTTTGGTTCTCTTAATTTTTCTGATTTTTTTGTTTGCTAGAAACTAATCAGAAAGTTTACAAAACTACTACCTCCTTCAATTTTTCAATTGGTATCAGAGCGAGGTCACCAATTCAGAACTTGGTAGCAAGCTGGTGAAGATCCTAGTTTCGTGAACATGGCTACAAGAGAGGGTGCATCAATCACCAGACCACCACTATTGGATGGCTTTAACTATCCTATATGGAAATCACAGATGAGATCCTCATCTAAGCTCAGGATACAAAAGCTTGGCATTCAATAGTACATGAGTGGACACATCCGATGATTACTGATAATAAAGGAGAGACAGTTCAAAAAGATCCATCTGAATGGACAAAAGCCGAAGAAGAAAATGCACTTGGAAATTCATAAGCAATGCATGTGATATTTAGTGATGTTGATGAGGGGCGCTTCTCAATGATATCAGCCTGTGAATCGACTAAAGAAGCATGGGATGCTTTGCAAACTATTCATAAAGGGTCAAAATCTATGATAGCGTCGAAACTATAGATGTTAGCTGTGTAGTTTGAAGAACTGAAGATGGATGAAAATGAGACTATTGGGGTCTTTTATGAAAGATTGTGTGATATAACGAATCAGGCACATCAACTCGGGAAGAAATATTCCAATCTGAAACTAGTCAAGAAGACTTTAAGATCATTATCTCCAAGATTTATTCCAAAAATTGCAGCAATTGAGGAGGCTCATGACCTCAATGACTTGTCATTGGAGAAGGTCATTAGAATTCTTACCAATTTTGAAATGAATTTGTTGAGGGACAATCGAGAGAAGAAGAAAAGATTAGCATTGCAAGTTGAGATTGGTAAAGTCGTGAATGACTTAGAAAATGAATCCGACGAGACTGGGGATATGGAGATATTAACACGAGGGTTCAGTAAGTGGCTGAAGAGAGTGAAAAAGGACAAGTTCGAGTTTAGGAAAAAATGTGGGAGCTCATCGAACAACAACTTCAAACAAGCCAAAACTCAAAAGGGAGAAAGTAAGGTAAAGAGAATTCAATGCCATGAATGTCAAGGCTTCGGACATGTTCAAGCAGAGTGTGCTAATACCATGAAGAAGAAAAAAAGGAAAATCCTATACGAGCACTTGGAGTGATAACGAATCTAGAAGCGAAGAAGAAGTTGTGAATAGTACTGCGTTACTTACTTTGTACAGTAAAAGTCCAGTTACTTGTTTAACAGTAACCAAAAAGGAAGTAATTGAAGACGAAAAAGTGAGTAAATTGGGAAATTTTGGGAAAAACACAAACGATTCAACTCAAAGCTCGATCTTAGATTATGACAGTGATGAAAGTGGGTCAAGTGATAAAAAGGAGAACATTTACGAGGCTTACGAATTAATGTATGAAAAATGAGTGAAAATGTATAGAAAGAATGAAAGATTGAAGGAAGAGAATCTCTTCATGAAGAACACCATACAAGAGTCAGAAAAGAAATTGATGTTGATGTCAGATGAGCTTGGTGAAGCTAGAATGAAATTATTAAGTACTGAAAAGGGTTTGAGAATGTTGAATGGAGACACAGAAAAACTAGAAAAGTTAATTGAAATTGGTAAGGTTAAAGGGGATCTTCAAGGCATTGGTTATAAGGGTGTGCGCTCTAAAGTGAATAAGGAAAAAAATGATATGTTCATATCTATCCGAGAAGAAGAAAAATCGAGAAAGAATTGAAGATTTGTACCCATGTGTCATTTTTACGGAGTTATCGAGCACGCAAGGTTAAGATGTTACAAGATGTTACATATAATGTTTCAAAGGGGTCAAAACTGAAAATTTGGACACTCTCCATTAAATTTTCAGCAGTAGTCCACGGTACCGAAACACACTTGGATTATAAAGGATTAAGTATAAGCACAAAAATGTAGTGAAGGAAAAATAAGAAATTGTACAGATTCATAGTTAGTTACTGTTTGTAAAGCAACTGGTCAAATAGAGGACAAGGCAGTTACTTCTGAACAAGAAACCGATGCCAAAGATAATATGACGAAGAAAAAGACCAGGTTTGAATTTCTTCGAGGGGCACAGGAATTATGTACTTTACATTTTTTAAGTATTTTTTTAAAAAATAAAAAAGATAATATAAAAAAAGAAAAAGAAAAGATTTGTCTTTTTTTAGTTTTTTAGTTTTATATTGCTATTGTTGTCTCATCTTTTTAGTAGTTTGTAATGTGACTTCTATTTGGTTCCACCGAAGACTCCTCAACTCTCTTATTAGTATGGATCTCTCTAAAGTATCTCTCTCTCTTTCGGGCATATCTCTCAATGTTTTGAATAGTGATAATTTATCTTCTTGGTGTGCTTATAATTCTTCCGCTGGTATGATTATACATTTTGATACTGTTTTGTCCCAATAAGGAGACATCATATTGTTTATGGTGAATGTTCCATTTAAGGGGAGATTTCAAGGTATATATGTGACTATTCGCCTTACTTTTTGACATCTTTTTGTCCCAAGGGGGAGAAATTTGGATGATTGGATAACTTGATATTCCTTGGAACTTGATGTTTGATTAAAGGCGAGTATTTGTCATATGGATTGTGCATTTGATTTATATGTCCAATTTTGTTATTCTAGGAGAGTTTCATATTTGTGACAAACATTGCCAAAAAGGGGGAGATTGTTAAGATTATATATATATATAATTTAGTTTTGACATTTTAATTGGACATAGAAAATCTTAATTTTTGTGGGATTTAAAAAATGTGATTGTCACACTTGTGTTTGTGAAAGAATTCTACATTACATTAGAGTCTATCATTATGGTGATATTGGAAGCAAATTACTACTGGATTTACGGGTTTTGTGGATTGATGAAATTAAAAAGATGAGGTTGTTACATATTTGAATTTAAGTAGAACTCTTATTATGGGAGGAATCTGAGCACATCTTTAATCGGGACATTGTTTTTCGTTGTGTAGCTGAAGTGAAATTCGGCTTGCTTGTCTCCTATCATTGTTGAAGTAAATCTCTAAGGTGAGTGTGTTGCAAAGGTTTTTTAAGTGGGTATACGGCATAAAGTGCAAAGGATGTGTGAGAATTAATAAGAGTGCAGTGGGCATCAAAGTGTGTGCGAGCATTAATTTGATTGCAGTGGACTTGAAAAAGTAGAAAGCCAAAGTGGTGTGGGTTTTTACGTAATGTGACTGACGGTGACTAACTAGGAGAGCTCTCATCTTTACTTTGTTGTGCTCTGGCTAATGTTGTGGTGCTTCGGTGGCTCAGACAGTGAGAGTATGTTTCTACTACAGGAACTCCTTCACTTCTTTTGTGTTTTCCAATTTGTTTTGAGCGATCAATAAGAGCTTTTTGGTGTCTAGTGTGAAGATTTTGACAACTGATTTTTCTATGGTGTTTGCATGATTTTATTGGGCTATTCATCGTCAATGGAGTGTTAATTTTGTGGGTCTCATTTTTGGTGTTGATGTGCAAAAAATCCAAAAGTTCAAGTTTCTTTTTGTTGCTGTCTTTTTTATTGGGATTTTAAGTGAAGATATTGAAACCTCACAGCAAATTTTTTTATGAACAACTTTTTGTTCTTTCGTTTCGTTGATGAAGCAGCATAGTTATGGAAGTTGTTTTTCTATCTCAAGTGTATTTAGTTTTTGTTTTTTATTATTCTAATCGAGTTATTCATTTATTGTTCTTTCGTTAAAATATTGATTGCGAAAATCCTCTATCGAGGTTAGTACGAGGCGGTCGTACTATAGGGTGTAAAATTCTTTTACAGGAAGTGGGGTTGAAAGATAGTGTCAATAGTTGAGTGGTGTCGGCTCAGTAATGTCTTAGGTAAATCTATTGTACTTCAATGAAAGTGATTAAGCTAGGTGAGGGCCCTGCAAACGTAGACAAGGTGTGTCGAACTGCGTTACCAAATTTGCGATGTTGATTTATTTTTTGTTCTCTTAATTTTTCTGATTTTTTATTTGTTTGCTAGGAACGAATCATAAAGTTTATGAAACTACTACCACCTTCGGTTTTTCAATTATTATACTAATTTTACTCATATGTGAAGAATACTTAATTTTTGTAAATTGTTTTAATAAAATTCACCATTAAGATTAAGTTGAAATAGTCTCTCTTAAGATAATCTGATAGAAATTTAATAAAAAACTATTTTAATACCCAAAATGTTATAATGTTTATCTAATTTAAAATAGTTTTTTAAAAATATGATACAATTCTCTTTTAATTATGAATAGTAACAAGTTAAATCAAATTTATTTTAATATTTTAATTTTAAATAACTACAACCTAATTTTATATAACTAATCAGATTAAAAACTTTAAATTATAGAATCCGGTGTACACTTTTTTTCTAATTTTTTTTCCTAATATGAAGCGACAAGAAGTTAGTTCAAACTCATTGTAAACTTTTGATTTAAGATGAATATGACCTAATTTTATATAATTAATTTTTTATTTAGTTTTGGATTGATTTATAGAAACTAATATTCTTATCTTTTTTTTTAACAGTTCCCACAACATACCCACTAGACATTTACATTCAACTTTGTACTTCAAAAGCTATTTCAAAACCGATTTTTCCGTGGAGAAATCCAAAATGGAATGGATCATATTTACAGGTACTATTCTTTACCCTTTTATTATTTCTCTTCTTTTTCCTCCATTAAATTAACCTGCCATTTTTGTTTGGTCTTAATGATGTTGGTTGCAGGGCGGTGAAGAGATATTCTCAGACATCAATTGTCTTGCCATAAGATTCAAGTTGCTTCGGATGAATGGATATTATGTCTCTTTAGGTACATTTATCGCGATTTGTGGTAATTACTCGTAATCCACGAGGTTTAGCTTTTAATCACCTTAATCATTTTGTGACAGACGCATTAGAACAATTCCAAGAAGAGAAACGTTTATTCAGCACTTTAAGTCTCCAATTTGAGAACGCAAACACAGTCCTGAAATTATATAAAGCTTCCTTGACAAATATTTACCAGAAAGAACCGATCCTCAATAGGATAAGAGAATGGACACTTTCTTATTTGGAGAAGGAACTACTAAATGGATCGTTCCAGGACAAGAGAATGCATGAAGAGGTAATGCCAAGCTTTAGAAACTCAATCTGATGAAGAACATATATATCTTAGGTTTTATGATTTCTGATGAGTTTCTTTATGTTGAACATGCCCTGACGTTCAGATACCATAGTTTAGATCAACTAGAAGGAAGGAGAAAATTGGAATGACATCAACTTGAGAATACTAAACTTCTTAAAACATTATATAGGTGAGTGAGTGAAGTTTCTTATATTCTATTATGCATGATCACGGGTCTGTTCTAGTTTTTCTATAAAACCCCTTTTTGAGTTCTTGTGTCATTTCAGGACTCCAATCGACAACAAATTGTTCTTAGAATTGTCTTTCCGAGATTTCTGTTAAAGTGGGCTGACCCACGAAGCCCATAACTAGTGACCCACGAAGCCCATTCACCTCCTTTTATTTCACTCCACTCAGCAGACCAAGACAGATCGTTATTCACCTGCTTTTATTTCACTCCACTCAGCAGACCAAGACAGCTTGCAAGGGGACACAATGTCAGAAGGCACTCACGTTATTCCCTGCATTCCTCCTCAGTGTACATAGCACCATGGCTCACCGATGCAGTAGCGGCGCCCTCCAATACAGCTCAACAGCCAATAGCATTCCTCTAGTTCTTAGTATAAATACCCTTCTCCTGTACCACACATACAAGAAATAATAACAAGATACATTTCTTCATCGATATTTTTCATGGTATCAGAGCCAAAGGTCTGATCCACAACATACTACCTACCTACTACAATGTCTCAAACAGCAGACAGTAACACCAACCCAGATTTGGAACACTATTCCATTACAAATACTGAGAACCCTGGGGCTGTGTTAGTCACATTCCTTTTCAATGGGAATAACTACCTAACCTGGAGCAAATCAATGTTGATTTCCCTATGTGCTAATGACAAGCTTTCATTTGTAGATGGAACTTGCATCTAGCCAACGGAAGACGTGGCCTTGCTCACCAGATGGAGGAAGGCAGACTCCATGGTCAAATCGTGGATAATCAACTCCATGGCCAAAGAACTCAGTGATGCTTTCCTGTCATTCCCCACAGCAAGAGAACTTTGGGAGGAATTAAGAGAAAGGTTCGAAGAGGCCAATGGGCCATTACTGTACCAAATAGAGAGAGAAATCAGTCTCTTTAAACAAGGTAACCTCACTATCTGTGCTTATTACACAAAGTTAAAAAGATTTTGGGATGATTTGGCTAGTCTAGACCCAATGCCTACATGTACATGCGATGCTGCTAAAGCAATATCTAGCAAGGAAAATACACACAGGTTAGTACAGTTTCTAATGGGTTTGAATGAGGACTATGAACATGTAGTAAATCAAATCATATTAATGGAGCCACTGCCCCTAGTAAATAGAGCGTTTGCAATGATGCAAACGGTGGAAAGGCAGAAAACAGTGAGTGCAAGCAGTGATAAGAACATAAGTGTAGCAATGATGGCAAGGCAGTCCAATGCAAATGTCAAGAGGGGAGGAAGGAGCAACAGCAACTTTGGCAGAAAACAACTCATCAAGAAGGAGGACAAATATTGTGAGAAATGTGGGAAAATGGGCCATACCGTAGAAACATGCTTCAAGATCCATGGTGTTCCCGACTAGTACAAAGAGATGACAGGGCAGAAGATCAAAGCCAACTTTGTTGCAACCACCGACACCCCTGCAGAGGTACAACAAGAAGTAGGTGAATGCATTGAAAGAACTGAACACATCCCACAAGAACTTGCAGCCTTCATACAACAGGAAATCTCCAAGGCAATTAAAGGAAAGGGCACGGCAGAGGTAAAAGCGGGCAGACTTACTAACTACTCAGGTAATACCAAAACACATGATAGTAATGCAGACAACAAACACACATGGTTGATTGATTCAGGAGCTTCATCCCACATGGTTACTAACCTGGACTACTATTATAGGCATGAAATAAACCACATTTTTGAACCTGTCACACTCCCGGATGGTACCAAACAGCAAGTAAAACACATATGCCAGGCTACTATCGGGGACGAGATAACACTTGATGGAATTCTACACATTCCAAACTTTTTCAAAAACCTACTATCTGTAAACAAGCTTACTACACAAAACAACATTGCTGCTATCTTTGTGTCTAATAGGCTATTTCTGCAGGACCTACAGACTAACAATGTGGTGGCAGTAGTCAAGGTGAAAGGTGGATTGTATGAGCTGAATGCAGAAAACCT
>JANIJH010561431.1:0-14166 GCA_024520975.1 Erythroxylum areolatum
ATAATCTCTCCTATAATTGAGAGATTTCCTATAGTTAATAGCTAGATTACTTCCTAAATAGTCCTAGGAATTTTGTAAAACCTTGTTAAACCTTTTTCCTATGTACAAAAATATAGTGAATACAAATTATCTTCAACACATTTAACATGGTATCAGAGCCATATCTGATTTGTCTTTTATTTTTTTGGCTGTTTTTCACCTGCTGAGTTTGTACTCGCCCCAACAGCAAAGTGTTTTTCTTCTCACCATCCACCTAGCTTGCTTCAGCTGTGACCGGCGACATCCACCGCGAAAGCCTAACGTCAACTGCGTTGCCATGCGCCGCTATAGCGTCTCTGCCGTTGCTGTGCGTGAGTGCCACATGCCACCCTCCGGCCAGTATTTCGTCTCCATTTTTTCTCCATCAGGGTCGCTGACCTCTTGCCTCTCCTCTGGTGGTGTCAGACATACCCTTACCTTCTGCCAGTACCCTTGCTTCCTTGTCTCTCTACGGTGTAGTTCGTGCTTCTGGTCTATCTGGTAACTTTTTTGCCCATATACCAGCAGCACATTTTTTTTGAACAGCTTCTATTTGTTATCCTGAGTAACACTAAAGAAGATGGAAGGAAAGAAGGTAATTATGTCAAGTTCCAATAATCCTTCACTTCAAATTAGTCCCGTAAAACTTGATGGAACTAATTATCTTGCTTGGTAAAGATCTTGTTTGTTGTTCATCAAAGCCAGAGGATTATAGGGTTACATTAATGATGACAGTAAGAGACTTGACGACAATAATCCTGAATATAATCAGTGAGAGGCCAAGAATTCTCTTGTCATGTCTTGGCTCATCAATTCAATAAAGCCGGAGATTGCTTAGACATACTTGCTATTTGACACAGTAGCAAAGATATGAAAAGCCGCCTCTCTGACCTATTCTCAAATAGGTAATAAAGCTCAAATTTTTTATCTTCGTAATAAATTGCACAATACGAAGCAAGGAGATATGAATGTATCACAGTATTTTGCGGAGTTATGTGGGTTATGGCAGGAATTAGATTATTATCAGGATTTTCAAGCAGAATGCTCAAAAGATACTACTAGATTCTGGAAAATGATAGAAGAAGATAGGGTATTTGATTTTTTAGTAGGTCTTAACCCAGAGTTTGATCATATATGAGGTACAATACTGGAAAAGATCCTTTCCCTTCCGTTCAGCTTGCACATTCTTTAGTACAACAAGAAGAAAGTAGACGAAATGTTATGCTACATACAACTATCATTGAAAAAGCTGGATTAGTAGCAAGTTCTACCTAAAAGTCGAAACCTACAAATACCTCATCCAATAAGGATCACTTACATTGTGATTACTGTGGAAAATCTAGACATACTCGAGAAACCTGCTGTAAATTGCATGGAAGGCCTAATTAGAGTTGTGGAAAGCGAGGTGGGTCAGTGGTAAGAGGTCAGGCTCACTTAGCTGATGGAAATGAAGTGTCTAAAACATCGTTAGCTAGGGGATTATCCAATGAGGAACTTCTAAGACAGCTTCTCTCAAAAACAAACTCTGCTTCCACAATTGGTGCATCAAACCTTGCCAAATCAGGTATTGAGCACTACAATTTTAAAGGTAATCCTTGGATTATTTTTAACATACTCTTATGGAAACAATAGGGACAATGTTAGAATAGCAGATGGGTCTTTTACTTCCATATCTGGTACAGGTTCTATTAACTGTACTCCCAATATTATCCTATTCTCAGTACTTCACATACCCCGTTTTCCTACTAATCTTCTCTCTATCAGTTCTATCACTAAGGACCTTAATTGCAAAGTTGAATTTTTTCCTAACTATTGTGTTCTTTAGGACCTTTACACGGGGTAGAAGATTGGAACTGGTAAACTACAGGATGGCTTATAAGTTTTGGAAGAAGAGCGCTTGACAGTTGTACATCAAGCGTCTTTTGGAAATGATGTAATTAATAAGGAAATTCTACAGTGACATAGGCGATTAGGACGTCCCTCGTTTTTTGTTCTAGCAAAACTTTACCTAAACTTGTTTAAAAGAACTTTTAATTCTTTGTTTTGTGAAGCATGTGAACTTTCTAAACACACTAGAAGTTCTTATCATTTATCAAGTAATAAGAGTTCTATTCATTTTATGACTATTCACTCCGATGTTTGGGGTCCTACTCAAACTCCCTCTCTTTCTGGCCATAGATGATTTGTGACCTTTATTGGTCAATCGGTTTATATGATGAAAACCAAGATGAAGTTTTTTCATGTTTCCAATCCTTTCACAAAATGATTTGTACTCAACATGATGCTAGAATTAAGATCTTACGATCAAATAATGGAATGGAGTATATGGATGGCAAATTTCGTGCTTATCTAAATTTTAATGGAATAGTACATCAAACTAGTTGTGTCTATACTAGTGAACAAAACGGAGTTACGGAAAGGAAAAACAGACACATTCTGGAGGTTGCGCGATCACTCATGTTCATAATGAATCTTCCAAAGGGATATTGGGGTGATGTAGTCCTTTCAGCCGCCTATCTTATCAACAAAATGCCACTTCGAATTTTAGATTTTTAAAGCCCTATTGAAATATTACAAGGTACAAACTCTTACACTGTATCTCCAAGAGTTTTTGGGTGTGCTTGCTTTGTTCATGCTTAGAACATTGGCAAGTTGGAGCCAAGAGCTTTGAAATGTGTTTTTGTTGGATATTCTCCCACACAAAAAGGATATAAGTGTTATCATCCCCTTTCTAAGAAATACATTGTAAGTATGGATGTCACTTTCCTAGAGTATGAGTCCTATTTCACCCTTCTTCAAGGGGAGAGTAAGATTGAAGAAGAAGTGTTGCTTGACTCTAGAGATAATGTGATCCAAAAAGGAAGAACAATTCAGGGGGAGACATCCAGTTTTGTTCAAGAGGATTGAAGTCGGCGCTTAGATAAATCATACTTAAAGACATACTCGAGACGAGATAAGACAGAAAAAGCAATCATGCAGTCTATGCCAATGCTATCCTCTTCCCTCAAAAACATTAGTGAGCTAGAATATGATTTATCTGATGATTTAGATAAGTTGATTGCTCTTCGAAAAGGTGTTAGAAGTTATACCAAACACCCAATTTCTAACTTTGTTACATATGACTTATTATCTCCTGCCTATGGAGCCTTTGCCTTGTCTGTTTCTTCTGTGTCTATTCCACAGGATTGGAGAGATGCAATGAAAATTGTCCAATAGAAAGAAGCTATAATTGAAGAAATGAAGGCTCTGGCAAAAAATGAGACTTTTCCAGAAGGAACATGGACGGTTGGCTGCAAATGGGTATTCACTATGAAGCATAAACTAGATGGGTCCATTGAGAGATACAAGGCGAGATTGGTGGCTAAGGGCTTTACTCAAACATATGGAGTGGACTATCAAGAAACCTTAACTCCAATCGCTAAAATGAATACAATCAGAATCTTACTCTCGTGTGCAGCTAACTTGGATTGAGACTTATAGCAGTTCGATGTTAAAAATGCATTTCTTCATGGAGGTCTGGAGGAGGAGGTGTATATGGAGATTACTCCAGGGTTTGAAGATGAGAAGACACAAGGGAAAGTTTGTAGGCTAAAAAAGGCCTTGTATGGGCTGAAACAATCACCACGAGCATGGTTTGAAAAATTCAATCAGGCTATGATCTCCTTTGGTTATCAACAGCGTAATGCGGATCATACCCTATTTATCAAGCACTCCCAAGATAAGATCACGCTTCTTATTGTCTATGTTGATGACGTTATTGTAACTGAAAGTGATACAGAAGAGATGGCTAGGCTGAAAAAACTACTTGCTCAAGAATTTGAAATTAAGGACCTAGGAAAATTACAATATTTTTTGGGAGTTGAAGTCGCTAGATCAAGAAGAGGAATAAAATATGTCCTAGACTTATTAAAGGACACTGGTATGATAGGTTGTAAACCAGCTGAATCTCCTATCAAAAGCAATCACAAACTGCAAGCAGGAACGGGTACATCAGTGGACATTAGAAGATATAAGAGGTTAGTTGGGAGACTCATCTATTTTTCTCATACTAAGCCAGACATAGCATTTGTAGTTAGTTTGGTAAGTCAGTACATGCATGATCCACGAGAACCACACTTACAAGTTGTGTTCCGTGTTTTGTGCTATCTAAAGTCTGCTCCAAGAAAAAGCCTTATGTTCACTAACATTGGTCGTCTTAAGATAGAAACATTTACAGATGTTGATTGGGTTGGATCTTCAGATGATAGGAGGTCAACCACTGGTTATTGTACACTCATAAAAGGAAATCTAGTCACTTAGAGAAGCAAGAAACAGAATGTAGTTGCTAGATCCACTGCAAAAGCCGAATATAACGCTATGGCTCAAGGTGTGTGCGAATTATTGTATGTAAAGAAGCTGATGAATGAATTACAACAAACGAATGAAGGAAGTTCATCTCTCTACTGTGATAACAAAGCTGCCATTAGTATAGCTCACAATCCTGTTCAGCATGATCGAACAAAACATATAGAAATTGACCAACACTTCGTGAAGGAGAAACCTGTGAATGACTCTCTACAATTATTCTATATGGGGTCAAATGAACAACTGACAGATGTCTTCACCAAAGGACTCTACAACAAATAGTTTCATAACCTTGTTTGTAAGTTGAGCATGTGTGATATCTATGCACCAACTTGAGGGAGAGTGTTGACCAGAGATATTAGCATTGATCTTGTATTAATATTGCTATAATTACTCCGATAATCGCTCCTATAATTGAGAGATTTCCTATAGTTAATAACTAGATTACTTCCTAAATAGTCTTAGGAATTTTGTATATAAACCTTGTTCCTATGTACAAAAATATAGTGAATACAAATTATATTCAACACATTCAACAAAGGGAAATCAAGATAACATGCAACCACTGCACGTTTATTCTAGGAGGAAGAAACCAGTCTCCCATTCGTGCTGTTACTCAAGTTGCAAAAACCACTCTCAAACCAACTGACAATATCAAACCAGGTGGTGAGCCAAGTGTTGAACCATTTGAACTAACAGATAAACCAAAAGAAACAAGTACTAAAGACTTACCAATTGCACTTAGGACAGGAACAAGAACCTGCACAAAACATCCACTATCTTTTTTCATGTCTTATCAGAATCTATCCCAAAAAATAGAGCTTTCCTAACCAATCTCCATACAATTCCCACACCGAGAAATCTAACTGAGGAATTAGGAGACAGAAAATGGGAGGATGCTATTAAGACTGAAATGGAAGGCCCTTAAGAGGAACAAGACATGGGAGTTAGTGGAATTGTCGAGAGGGAAGAAACTAGTTGGGTGTAGGTGTGTTTTCACCATAAAATACAAGGCTGATAGCTCGGTGGAAAGATATATGGCAAGATTGGTGGCCAAAGGGTACACTCAAACCTATGGCATCGATTATCTAGAGACATTTGCCCCTATTGCTAAGATGAACACGGTACAGATACTATTGTCATTAGCTGCTAATTTCGAGTGGAATTTGCAACAATTTGATGTTAAGAATGCGTTCCTCCATGGTGATCTAGAAGAGGAAATTTACATGGAAGTTCCTCCTGGAATTGAATCTAAAGAGGGAATAGTATGCAAGCGGAAGAAAGCCCTTTACAGGCTCTAACAATCACCACGAGCTTAGTTTGGGAGGTTTGCTAAGGTGATGGTTTCATTAGGATATAAGCAGAGTCAAACAGACCATACTTTATTCATTAGACACTCAATTCTGGGAGAGTCACAGCATTGCTAGTTTATGTAGATGATATCATTGTGACAGGTAATAATATAGAAGAGATGAAAAATCTGAAGCAAATTCTCTTGAAGAAATTTGATATCATAGAGCTAGGAAAGTTAAAGTACTTCCTAAGCATTGAAGTTGCTCACTCAAATCAAGGGATTATCATCTCTCAACAAAAGTATGTACTTGACTTGTTGAAAGGAACAGGAAAGTTGGGTTGTAAACTAGTGGAGACACCGATTGAATTCAATCATAGATTAGGTGATGCTCCAGAAGATCCCATGGTAAGGATCATATCATAAGCTTGTTGAGAAGTTGATATATTTGGCACACACAAGACCAGATATAGCATTTGCAGTGAGCACGATTAGTCAATTCATGCACAATCCCAAAGAATCACATGTCAAGGCAGTAAATAGGATATTACAATACTTGAAAGGTAGCCCAGGAAGAAGAATTCTATTTAATCGACAAACAGTCATAGGTATGACATTAGAGGCTTATACCAATGCAGATTATGCAGGGTCTTTGGTCGATAGGAGATCAACATCTGGTTATTATACGCTCCTAGGTGGTAATCTTGTAACATGAAAAAGTAAGAAGCAGAACGTAGTAGCAAGATCAAGCACGGAGTCAGAATTCAGATCTACAACATTGGAAATATGTGAGTTACTTCAGTTGAAGACAATCCTAGATGACTTAAGAATACAATGGGAAGGACCTATGAGGTTGTACTGTGATAACAAATCAGCTATTAGCATTGAACATAACCCTATTTAACATAATCGAACAACGTATATTGAAGTTGATAGGCACTTTATCAAGGAAAAACTAGATAGTGGCTTAATATGCACTCCATTTGTGTCAACTAAGGATTAGTTGGCAAACATACTTACAAAAGGACTAACAAGCATAATGTTTCAAGATATTATTGGCAAGCTTGGGATCGAAGATATCCACTCACCAACTTGAAAGGGAGTATCAGATTATGTAGTATTGTTTGGAAAGATTGTATAGTTATAGAGGTCATATAAATCCCTGATTTCTAAGGATTAGAATAAAATACAGATTTCCCTACCTTTAGGGAGTTTGTTATTATATTTACGATAGACAATTATATATATAAACTAAGGCTATGACCTAAGATATATGAGAAAGAAATTTATTCTTCTCTGCTAATATTTGACAATCATCTATATTACATCTACTAATATTGTATATGCTTTGACAGGATGATCAGGCCTAGCATTGATAATTAAGATTTCCCCACAAAGCACATCTTAAAAATCTACAGGATCAGCTCCTTTCTGTTCCCAAACTTGTTTAGCTCAGACTCTATAGTTTTAGCTATTTCCGCTCCTTCTATGTCTGTTTCAGGAAGATCCACGTGGAATGATCCTTGCTTGATTAGTACAGCAGATTCATTTGCAATTGCCTGCTGCTTGATGTAGTTGTAAAGCTGTTGATGGAATGGATGATCCAAGGAAAAGCAGTTCTCAATATTGCTCCCTGGGTGCCGAGAAGATCTAGAGACTTCATGTTTACAAAAATGTGGAAGCGAAGCAAGATCCATAATCTAAACCAGACATGTCAAATGAGGTAAGTAGATGGATGAAGTATGGTGGAGAAAGGAAAAGCAAATGTGTCCATAACTTTTCAAATGATCACAAAATCACTGTAGCATATCATATGCTCAAGCTTTGGCTGCTTTAACCATAATGGAGAAACCAGCTTACCTTTAATAGTTCATCTCGTCCGTTACCTGACAGTACTTGCACTTTTTTCCTCGTTCTCTCTTGCAGTAAAGGTTTGACAACCTGCCAAGAATGTTAATCTTAAATGGTTGCAAAGTCAAAATTTCATCATAATAATTTGCAGGTATGAGGATCATTTTACTTAATGGACTCAAGATAATAGCTCCTCAAGCTAATTACACGGAAAAACTAGTTAAACTTGAGATACAATTGCAATGAAAAAGAATGGGGACTTACCTTCCAACAAGCTGAAAATACGTAGGGGGCATTCACGATGTAATAAGTATTTGTCTTCTCTGGATAATTTAGATCATCAATAGTCGATATAATCGTCAACAACTGCGAACAAAATCAGAAGCAGTCAATGAGATATGGAGCAAAAGCAACAGGATATAGCGGCGAATGTTCCCAGTAATTATAATTGTTTGGCATTGCCGGACGATATCCGAGCTGTTATTGATAAGTGTAACTCTTTATGTAAGGTATTAAAATTGTGCAACAATTTCAAAGACAAGTATAGCCACAAGCGGAACGGATGCTGTAAAATTAGAAATTGAAAGAATTCCAAGTGCGCCTGTATGGTTATGTATAAAACTCGTACTCATATTAATGTTAAAGTTACTATCTGATGCAATTTGAGTTCACCATAGCTTTTGATTAGCCACCTCGAAGCACAAACCAAATGGTATATGATCATAACATATGCATCACTTGGTGACAAGTTTTGCAGGTTCATGTAACATAAAGAGTAACAAGAAGTAAATGAAAGTAATATTGAATCCTAACTTATAAAGAATAGGTGAGAACTAATAATTAGTGATGTACAATTAGTACAATAGACACTTGCAGCCGTGGAGACAAGCTTCTAGCGCGGGTAGTTTTACCTTTAATTGGCTTAGTGCTGAAAGCTTCAGGCCAGTCATATCCAAAACCTTCACACAGGTCGTTATTGGTCGGCCATACTTTTTTGAAGCAGTAGGCTGGGAATATAGCACACAGGTTAATACAAGCATATAAAGAAAAACACAAATGGCAACCTGAGAAATAATGCTTACCAAAATTACACGATCCCGATATTCATTTATTTGAATATGTGATTGTACATAGTAGTTGACCTGCAATCAAAGAAGAGACAAAACAGTTTCAGATTTGGTAAACTGAGAAATTGAGTGTTTAAAATATAAGCTTGGTATAATACAGCATAATCAACGCATTGGTCATATACTTACAGATACATTGCCAAACGAGCTTAACCCAACACCAATAGCAAACACAGGAAGCCCCTGAAGATAGTAAAGAAAGCCATAAGACTATTGACTGCAAAAAACCTTCCATTGGATATAAATAACTTAACTTTACGTTCTTCATTGGCAGGATCTAGATGTATGTGAATGAAACCAACTACCAGCGAAAAGAAGACATCTATTAATCCATCACGAAGAAAATACCTCTCTCGAGAAGCCAGACACTCCAATGAGTTGCGAATCACGTAGAGATCTGTACAACTTGGATGGAATAATTGGTTTCTGTAAATGGAAAGTGCAGCAGATTAGACATTTAAGAAGTCATATTCCATGACAGAGGCTAGAGGGGAATAATGTGCCACAAATGCAATAAGCTTTAGGTATATGATATTGATTCATTATATTCTGGATGTGTGTGTAAATCCATTCACTCCAGAAACAAATCTGAAAGTCTGCCAGTCGAAAATATTAATTGCCGGAATTATAAAAATACTGGTTGCCTGACATGAAACACATCAAGGAAAAAGAATTTTACATCTTTCAGAATGTAACAATAAACTTCATTTGAAGAATAATAGAAATGGCAACACCACAGTAAACCTTGGCTTTCCAATCAAAAACACACCATTGAATTTTCGTTTAAGTACATATTTTCACAATCTTTTTACTTATTAGTCACAGAGAAACAGAATACACAATCCACAGCCAGAACTACCAGCTTTTTCTGTTCCAAGCAGGGTACAGACATTGAGATATTTGCCCAGATCACATTCAGAAGCTTAATTTGTGAGACATGGGATAAAAAAATTATCCAACTACTCAAGTAAGTAACAGAAGAATGTGACAAAAACTTACCTCCAATATACTGTCAATGTCATTTTGTACCCTCCATTTCAAACAAACCACTAACTGAAGGAAAAACATTCATCATGCCAAGAGATTGTCAGTCAATTTTATTTGAATTCGGACTTGAAGGAATTCCAATCATATGTGCCGCCACTAACCATTTTATAGGCTTCGGTTACATTCCCTTCTCTAGCTTTTAGGTAACGGACCAGAGTTTCAGTTTGGTACCCTTGATGAATATTCTACAAATAAAGAAACAATGGTTCATTCAATACATAGCCCAATAATATGCTTTTTTTCCTGATGTTCATAATTATCATATAAATTCAAAAAGTGTAAATCAGTAATCAAATTTGTCAAAACTTCTTTTTTTCTGGGGAAGACTGAAGCACATTTTCCTTGTTGCCAATCAAACTCAGAAAAAATAGGAAAGTTATAGATTCAAATGATCTTAATTAGGAATTGTCAAGCATGATTCATAAAGTAGTTAAATGTGAAAAGTCCATGAGATTAGAAGATCCTAAGGTTTCCAGAGATTTGATTCAAAGTGAGAGCAAGTTAAAACCAAGCCCAGTAACTCATTATTCCTCCTGTTTATCTTAAAATTACTGACAGTCCTGGTTTATCACAATCTAGTACAGCTGCTTATGTGAATGGTTTTTGTAGAAGATGGTACATCACTTAGGAAATTAGAAAATGCCTTGATAAAGTGATTCTGAATTTTAAGTGGGGCCTTGAGACTACTTCGATCAGAAACATTAGATTTCTATACTGAAAGAGAGGATCAGACTTGAAGTAGGTCATATTTTTCAGTATCAGATCCAAACAACAATTTTATCGAATATAACATAGGTGGGAAGTTTTAACGGTCTTATTGAATCAGTTTTGCCTCACTGAAAGAAGCTTTCAATCTTCTTCTGAACTCATTCTCAAATGGAGTTTCCCAGATAGTGCTAAAGAGAATCTTATCAGACTCCAGGAGTCATCAAAACCTAGTTTCAGTAGGAATGGAGAATAAAGTTCAAAACTTTACTGGCGTTGTGAAAGTTGACATCCAGAAATGGAATAGTTGGAGCCAAAAAAAAAACTTGTATCATATAGACTCTAAGGAAAATTCATTTAAATAATCACAGGTCTAAATTGAATTCAAAAGTGGTAAACAGATCAGATACAGCACGCAGAACCTGCAATCCCGAATTCAGTAGACCCTATAACTCAACATGCAGCCTCTCTTGATCAAATTTACCAATTTACCAATTTCCCACTTCACATTATGTCTATATTTTCATTGTCTTCATCAATCACTGGCCTCGAATCAAAAATGTCATACCATACTCCTGCCTCTGGAATTGAAAACTACCAAATGAAAGGGAAGTCCATGACAATTTACGTCCAGTAAAAGAACTGAACTCAAGCAGGTCAATAAGTGCATCAGCATCACAAACTACAATTTTAGACAACAAAAGTAACCAAATTTACTTAAACAGGAAAGAAAAAACTCAGATCGGATGAAGCAGATAGAGAACCTCATATGTTTTCTTCAATGGCTCCTCAACTGTCATCACATTTTCGGTGGAGAAAACAGAAACAGAAAATTCAATCATTATTGTGCATAATAAAGCCAACAAACTTCTGGGCCAAAAAGGAAAAGACAAAAGTAGGTAGAGATCAAAGAGTAGAATAGAAGTAAACCTTGATCCATTAATGCTTTGAACTGGTTGATAGTTTCTTGTGTAAGGATCTCCATTTCTTGTATCTCTTTCCCTTCTCTCCCCGGGAAATAAAACCAAGAAAGACAATGGGAGATGCGAAAAGTTCAGTACTCTGTAGCTTTATTCTCTCTGTTGATGTTGACTATTTTTTACTCGTTAAAACTAAAAACTACAACAATGGACTTGGACAGGGAGAGGGAGCGGGAGAGTTTGGAGACAGACCGCCCAAATGCAAAGGCTTACATAGTACTTTGCTCTTTTTAAGGTCATAATTAAGGTTGAGATGAGAAAAATAATATAAATGGGCATGAAGTCCAATCCATAGACCACCTAGGAAACTATGAAACCTTCCCCATAAGCTCTCCGTCTTCACATATAATAGTTGTCGTTACACGACACACAAACACATGGCTCTGTCTTCCCTTGTGTCGTGCGCTTTGTCTTGCTACAATACCTAGGAAGTTCCCAAGGAAGCTTCAGAATCTCCAACTTCTTCTTTTTGTTTTTTTCGTCTTAATCTGAAATATTCGAATCTGTCTGGTGATGCGCATATATTCTCTGAGTCTCAGAGTTCAAAGCGATTTAAATATATTAGCAAGTAAAGCTTCAAGCTTTGAAGCAAACAATATAAAAGATTCAATCTTTTTCCTTTCCACCGGTTCTTGCCGTTCTGGTTTGCTTCAATTGGCCGTCTCAACGTAGACGTTAGGTTGAGAAGGAAACTTTGGCCGCCTCTATGCACTTTGCTCACACTAGCAAAACACTTAGTAGGAAGCTTCCTCGAGTTTAGTATGAAGCTTCCTCGAGTCTTCTTCTCTGTTTTACAAATTGCCGTTGCCATCCATCGTTCTTTATTCTTTGACTGCCTTAACAATCAAAGTGACGAAATTTGGTTCAATAATGTTTAATTTTTTATTTATAAGGTAAACTATAATAGTTAATAATTCTCGAGAGAAAACGCGTCGTATTTAAAAATTTATGAATTTAACTTAAATAATAATAAAAATATGTTAAATTAAACTCGAGTGGCAATAAGATTCTTACCGTACATGTCTCGAGATGGCAATAAATAGGATCAAACTTAAGTCTACTCAAATTCGATCCTAATTTGAAATTTTGTAACCAAATTTGAGTTCAACTTTAAGATTAATCAGATCTAAAATTTTGAACTCAAATTTAAACTCGAACTTAAATAGACTTAAAAATTTTAAAGTTTGCTTGAGCCCGTACTAAAATTAATTAAATATATTTTTTAAAAACGTTTAAACTTCTGATCGATATGTTTGGTTGACTGGAATAATTATTCTGTTACCGTTATATTCTTAATGAATAATTATTTTTTTGTTTGGTTAAAAATAACTTACAAAATAATTAATTACAGATTTAGTTATTCCTATATTTTTAGAAATAGCTAAAGATACATCCCTCGTGTCTTTACCTATTCTATGAAATGCAAAATAGATAAAGACATTTTTTTCTATTATTATTATTATTATTGTTTTATCTATAATTTATAAGAAGAAGAAGAAAATATAATAATAATAATAATAATAATAATAATGGATACTATAATAAATATTTTCATCTTTTTGTTAATTATTCTTTTGTCATCTTAAATTTATATTTTCAAACTAAATATCGGCATACATCATCGTTAGAAATTCTTATGAATAAACCAAACTAGATAATATTTATTTTATTCTATTCTTAATATATTATATTTTTAAGAATAACTATTATATTCTTTATTTATTTTAGCAGGGAAACTAAACACCCTCTTATTATTTCTAATTATCGCTGTTCACAAGGAGGTGGAGGGTTTAGTGAAGCCAAAAAAAGTGAAAGGACCTGTCAGTCACAATGGCCACCTACTTAGCCTTTCTCTTTACCTTCTGATTGCCTTGCTAGTTCATGGCATGAAAATGGTAGGTCTACAAGTTTTTTTATCATCAATCTAGTGGTAACCAAGTCGATATCCAACAACAACATGATATTCCTACAAAGAAGCTTGTAGGTTTTTTTTTTTTAATTCAAGGCTTCTTTATAATATTAAGAATTGAGATTATATTATATTAAAAAATATTAATAATTAATTTAGATAATCAAATATTACACAATTTGATAGACTATTATCTGTTCGTAATAAGTTATTATGGGTATAAATAAAGGTTATTAGTTTTAAAAACAGTAATTTTAACCTGACTCAATTAACTGAAGACAACAATTTAACTTAAATTAATCAATTGAATTTAAATTTTTTAGTCAGTAGTTTGGAATTGTCATTTTTAAATTTAAAAAAGAAATTCACTAAACTTAATTTCAGCTTAATAAATTTTGTACTATTCAAACATGATTGAGCTCAAACTTAAGGCGCAAATCTTGAATCTGATCAAATTTCGGGTTGAACTAGTCTGGCAAATACCACTTATTTCTCCATTACTTTAAGTAAATCTCCAACTTTCCAGTTTCAATGGTCCAGGAACATGCAAGACTTTGACGTGAAGGAGGTTATTATCTGATAATTCGAGGTCAGGTCTCCTTCTTGTGAGCAATGAAGATGAAGTTTACATACTTTTGTAAACTAATAAGTATTTAATAAATTTAATATAATTCAAGTAAAAATTTTGAACCTATCAAAGAGCAAGTGAGCCTGAACTGCTGGAGACCTAAATGGCTCGAAAAGAGAGGAGAGAGGAAAGAGGAAAGAAAGATATGTAATCATTTCACTAAGTTGTAATTGCTGCCGTATGCCAACACAAAAGCGGGGATAGCTCAGTTGGGAGAGCGTCAGACTGAAGATCTGAAGGTCGCGTGTTCGATCCACGCTCACCGC